>APFE031018715.1:0-14281 GCA_000404065.3 Pinus taeda
ATTAAATATTTTCTAAAATTTGGTCCCGATGGGGAATAATTTTGGGGAAATATCCATGTGCATTGATTTCCACAATCTTAATCACACCTAGGAAAAATACAAATATCCATTGTCGTCGATGGAACAAATTCTACAAACAGTATTAAAGTCAGAAATGTTTTCCTTCAGATGGATTTTTGGGCTACAACTAGGCTTTAGTTTCAGAACTTGACAGAAATAAAACAACCTCTCGAACCAAGTGGGACATGTTTTCTTTCTAAAGAATGTCGTTTGGACTCATTAATTCTAGTGTGACTTTCTAATGTATGATGTACATCACATTTCAAGGTTTGATTGGTTAGAGCGTAGTGGTCTCTCTTGATGACATTATGGTATTTTCGAAAAGGATATATGACCACTTGCCCCATTTGAAACATATTTTTGAGCGATGTCGCAAATACGGGATATCGATTAATCCCAAGAAGATAATTTTTGTAGTGTCTTAAGGAAATATCTTTGGACACATTATCACAAAATGGTGGGACTAAGGTGGACCTTAAAAGGTCAGAGCTATCACGCAGATTCCCTTCCCCATGAGCAAGAAAGCCATGCAGTCCTTCTTAGGGAAAAATAACTTTATCCGCAAATTCATCTTTGACAACGCACAGATAGTGAAACCAATATAGGATATGGTAAAGAATGATGCGATATAAAAGTGGGATAAAAGGGGAAAATATGCATCTCTCGTATAAAGCAATCAATCATAGAAGCACAAGCATTTTATAGTATAAACTTTTGCAAAGATTTCATACTCTACAACTTCGCTTCTGATATTTCTCTCAATGTCATTATTACATAGAAATATGATCAAAATAATGAGTTTCCTATATCATTCATGAGTTTTGGCTTCTAAGGACATGAAATTAACTATCCCATCATCGATAAGCAAGCATACACAGTCTACAAGGCGACAAAACACTTTCATCCTTATCTTTAGAAAAATCATTGTATTATCTTTGTGCCACACCCAGTTTTCAAATCATTGTTTGTTCAATAAGATTTGGGTGAAATAAGAGTGAACTGGATGATTGGTTTATAGGAATACAATCTTAAGTTCAAACCAGTCCACACCACCAAAGGCCATGGTCTATGCCAGCTCGTAGAGGAAGTGGTAAAAGCACCAGGAGATGATTCTTCTATATGGGAGCAAGAGATTGAAATGTACAATATCAAACAAGCTAACTTGATTGACACATTATCCTCTTGGTA
The DNA here is from genome assembly GCA_000404065.3 of Pinus taeda. Classification (NCBI taxonomy): domain Eukaryota; kingdom Viridiplantae; phylum Streptophyta; class Pinopsida; order Pinales; family Pinaceae; genus Pinus; species Pinus taeda. The sequence continues at coordinate 1,249 of APFE031018715.1, forward strand.
TGTAGATGTGCGATAGTATCATAAGCACGATACTTTTCCCTCCCACTTATCAACGAGACAGAAGAGGGAAATCAAATTAAAATATTTAGCTTATTAGTTGGTACATAGATTTATTTTTAGAAATGACCACAACGGAGTCTTTCTCAGATGCTTAGAAGCACTAAATTTTGAAAAGGTACTGACTGAACTCCATGATGGACCAGCCAAAGGACATTTCACAGGTTACACTATAGAGCACAAAATGATGTGGGTTGGTTTTTATTGGCCCACACTTTTCAAATATGCTCATGCTTATGCTCGCGTGTTCGATTTATAAAAAATGTGTCAGTCAAGAAAAGAAGTGAATCACCCCATTGTAGCCCATTATGGTAGAATAACCATTTCAACAATGGGGCTTAGGTGTTATCAGTGATATTTTTCTGCACTCATCAAAGAAACACCGCTATATCCTTACTACTACAAACTACTTCATGTGGTGGACAAAAGTAGCTCCCATCAAGAAATTGAATGATCAAGAACTCATCAGCTTCCTTAGGTAGAATATTATTACCAAGTTTGGTGTTCTAACTTCACTTGTTCTTGACAATGAAAATTATTTTTCATCGCTAAAACTTTATGATTTGGATTAGAAAATGGTACTGCATTGAAACATTTAGCTAATTACTACTTGCAGGGAAACAATCTTGCTGAGTAAATCAATAATAACCCCATTTGAATCATTAAGAATACCATATTCTCTAAACAAAGGAACTCACGCTCTACTTTGGTGAATTCCCTATGGTTTAACCATGTCATGCCTAAACCTTCTCTAAATAATTTTCCTTAATTCTCGGTGTATGCAAAGGAAGCCATCCTACCTCCAAACATTTACCTTCTTTCCCTTCAACTTTCACAAGAATCTCAGGGTAAGCCTTGCCTCTTAGTTCAGAGTAGAATAGACACTCTCCTAAAATTGCAAGAAGAAAGAAAGAAAGAAGAAGAAAATGTCTCTCTCCATCAGAGTCATAACAAGGGATGGTTTAACAAGAAGACTATGGGGAAAAGTGAATTTAGTGTGGGTAACCTAGCCTTGAAGTGGGATAAAGCCCACAAAGACAAAGGGAAGCACACTAAGTTCCATTCCCTATGGATCAAATTATATATTGTTCATGAGAACCTTGGCCATCATACTTATCATCTTCAATCCTTGGACGATAAGTCTGACCCTCTTTCTGTAAATGGCCAAGATTTGAAACAATATTTTCAATGAAAATCTAGGGTTGTGCCCTACCCTATGTACACAATATTTTCTTTTATTCATTTTTCCTATTTATTATTTTGTTCTATTTATTTTTATTCAAGTGAATAAGTTTTGTGTGTAAGGGTATTTTTTGGTTCCAATGTATGTGGCAAAATTGAAAAGAGTCTTATAACACTGCAACATTTGGCTAACCATTGGCCCTTCTTTTTCATCTTGGTTAAACCTTTTTGTCAATGATGTTCTAAAGGAAAATACAATCCTTGCATAAGGAAATCTTTATGTTGAACATGGTATTGATGTTTAATCTAGAAAGCTTGCACCTACACTCGGCTCTTTATGTTTCATTGTTTTCCATACTAATCCGATCAAGTAGAGAAGGACCAGGGGAAATTATAAATTAGCAAACCAATATCATAGGTTTTACATGTGCTTCTCTAAAGGAAAAACCTCTTCTTCTCTCAATAAGTCAAGATCCCTCTTCTACCCATGAAATGAATGTGTCGATGCATAGTCCTATATAAAATAAATAAATAAATGGTGAAAGAAGAGAAAGGATTCTTGTGCAGGGAGGTGAAGAAGAAACTCCACCGGGGTACTATCTAGGCTTGTTTGCAGCACAGCAATGTTTGTGTTCCTCAAGTGAATTTTTCAAGGTACTATCCAGGTCTATTAGCAACGGAACAACATTAGAGATGAAAAAATATACTCTGAAAATCTAAAGCTCACGAATAACATTACCATTCTTCTTATTCGAAACATTATGATATAGCTAACTCTATCATTGTGTTCAACAAAAAAAGAATAAGGGGGACTATTGTTATGCATAGGGTAATTGGGGAAACTAAAGTGATCTAAATGATGAATCAATACTCCCTCAGGAACTATATCCTCCATAAAAGAATTAACCAATGTAAAGAAGCTACTACAACACCCTCCAAAATTTTGGCCTACATCCAAATTTTTTAGCCTATTTTGACTTTATATGTTTTCATCAAAAGTATTAGGAGTCATCACATGTGTTTCCCTTAAGTATTCTTGTCCCATTTTCAAGGAAATCAAGGTATCATTTTTTAGCATAGGAAATCATCGTAAATCGCATATATATGGTTTTTGTTTGTTTCAAGGGATGATATTTGTCTTAATGAATCATTCTTATCATGTAGAAATGTATTGCACTCATTTTCAAAGTTTCAATCATTGTCGCACAAGTGTCATCACTATCGTCACAAAGTGTATCTTTAGTATCGCACTTGGGGTAAGTCATCACAATGTTGTCGCATTAAGGAAAGTATGTTTTTTACATGTTCTGAGTGATCTATTTTGTTTCATCAAGTATTGTAAGTGTATGATCATACTCAAGTATTATCATTTTTCACTTTTTCCTCACTGATCCCACACTTAGCCAAATATGGAAAACTTCCCCATTGAGCAACCTGGCATCACTCTACCTTCTTGGACTGCACAGTGCATAGTATCAGTCCTAAAGCCTCATTATTTCCTCTTGGCACTATTAAATACACATTCCATACCTTCTACAACTACACACTATGTAGTCTCAATGCTTATTCCCAACTCTTAAGCTCCATAATTGCGTAGTCCCTTCCTTCATCCAGTCTCATCTGCGCACTATGTAATCTAAAGAATCAAGCATCATCCTTAATCTCATGAACTATGTAATTACACAATCCCTTTGCCTCTATCCCTCTAGAACTGCATAGTGGGAATCCTCTACCCTCAAGCCCTTAGCCTGATTCCTTGAGCCCCTCAACTATGTCATTCATTAGCCTTGGCATACCCGAATTTTGCATTGTGTAGTCTTAAGGCTCAGTCCTAGCCCCAGATATCCTAAGTTGTGCAACTGTGCAATCCTTGAGCATATTTCCTAGCCTTGCACCCAATTCCATCTCAATCAGTGGTTATCAAAAAGCATGTCACCCTAGGGTTTTATCAGACTAATGTCATCTTGTCATGAGTGGATTTTAGTTATAGGTATTCTATCATGTTATGACATAATGATGATGAGGAAGATAGAGAAGGAGACTCTACTAGAAAACATCGTTGAATCTATGAAAAAAAGTTGATCAATAAATAGAGAAAAAATGACAACAGATTGCGACAACAACTAAAGATCAAGATCACGTTGAAGACTCCTTTAAATATTCAAGCCATGAGGAGGAGGAAGAAGAAGAGCATGCTCCATCTCTCAAGAAGACAAAAATAAAGCAACAACAAAGAGTGGCTTGACATTGCCATGTCATCATCAATTCCATATCATTAGCATCATTCATGTCATGTCATGAGTCATCATGTGCCACATCATTTTGTGGATTATGTAAATTCAATATTGGAGAAATGTAATGTAAATTGGAAGTCCAAGAGTCATCCATGTAATGTGAAAATTCATTTAGGAATTCGAAAGGCCATGGAGAAGTCAAATAGTCATGAGGGTAGTCTAGGAGTCACAAGGGAGGTGAATTACCACACCATTTGTTATATATACATGCTCATCACTCATGTAAAGGAAATTTATCCTTGTCTCCTCCTACTAGGCATTAGAGAGGAAGATAGTCCTTTCGGAGGAGAAAGTGGTTGATCTAACACTCCACTATTGGAGCTAGTGGGGTTCACTATCTTGATGTATCTTGGTATTTTTACAAAATTCAAAAGCTTTTTGAGCCAACTCAATTTCATGCATATGTCATAAATATTGTAATACTATTATTTTAATTTTTGTGATGTGTGTCTTTTTCATTTGTACTAAGGAAATTAAACCATTTCAGTGGCTTTGGTACTTATATGTATTAACAATCATTTCTTCTATGTGAACAATTTTGCTAGTTTACCTATACATGCTTATGTGTATTTTCTATATTAGCACTATTACTTGTCTTTAAAAGGCTCACTTTTCTTTCCCATTTTGGTAAAACCATAATACATTTCATAGTTGAACATTCTATAAGGTATACTCACTTGCTAATTTGAAACTACTTGTGTATTCCTCACTCATGTTGAACATTGAATCCATGGCATATCTTTAAGAATATGGCAGTCAGGGCTTATTTCCATAAGGGCTCCCACACCAAATAGCGCGAAGTCTAATTAGGACTTTTCATTGGGGATACCCCCTTGCATGTTGGTGATATCCATCACCATCAACATGTTCCTATTTGAAATGAATCTCCCTAGGATTCCATAGTGCATCTATACTTGTCCAAAGAACAAGTTTGTTGTTTCCTTTCCATCGATGGTTTTTTTATAAGTCATGATAATGCACATCTTACTAACTTGTTAACTAACATGAACATGTGGTCATGTCTAGCGGTAAACTTCCCACAAATTTTTTGGTAATTGTTTCTTAATGAAGAGTGGGTATAGATAAGTGATGGTATAAACCAAGTTTCTTGCAACTAGGCTTGATAGTACATGATAACATACATCCTTTTATGAACCTAGTTACATCTTCATGCATCCTAATCCAATACACATGCATCTATAAGTTTGCCACCATTTTACCTACACAAAAATTCCTTGCAAAATTGGAGGTGTTAGGCTCTCTAATTAGTTTCATTTTCTCACCTTTAGGAACACATAACTTATCCATCCTATAGATTAATCCATTCTAGAGATGGAAATAAACTATGTTAACATCATCATGCACACAATTCTAGATTCGAAACTACTAAAACACCTCCTTGAATTCCTCATCCTACGTGTATGCCTCTTTGTATGCATCAAGGGTGAAAGGCTCCATGTGAATCATAGTTCCCAAAGTTGTGATCTTTGATGTGGGTGGCCTTGAAATCATTACGATTTTTTTTGGTGTTTCCATTCTTTTCTTGATCACTAAATGAAACTATTGTAGAGACTCCATCCACTTGTAGTGCTTGGTCTATTGTAACTTACTATGTGCTTTTAGGTACTATAGTATCTAGTGATATGTGTGGATTATTGTTTCCTTTCCCATCAGATAATGGTTCAATTTTTGAAAACTTGTACCATAACATAGAGAACCTTGTCATAGATGGCATAGTTGATAACCACCGCAATAAGTACTTTCGAATGGTAACATACAAGCCATACCTCCCTGGATCAACACCACTCTCATAACATACCCACTTGAATATTTCTCCACTTAAAAGAGATGTTGGAAGCTTGGTAATGCAAGAACTAATGATAGATTGATATTTTTCTCTAACTCCTCAAAGGTCTTTTGTTGACCCTTTACCCACTAGAAACCCTTTCCACTCATTATTATGGTGTGGTGGAATTTCTACTAAAAGAGGCTATGAATTTCATTAGGTATTGTGCTACCCCAATTAAAATCTTGACCTCAGAAACATTGGTAGGAACTAGCCACTTCATGATGGCCTCCATCTTAGAAGGATATATATTTAGCTCTCCTTCACCAATCATGTATCCTAAATACACCAAGGACTATTTTTTAAACTCACATTTATTTTTATTTTCTAGTATTCGATGCTTCCTAAATGTATTTAACACCAAAAACAAATTAATATTATAGTAAATACACACACACACACACACACACACACACTTGAAATAATCATTAAACACCTATGAAAATAGTTCACATAGACATAACAATCATTAAAACAATTACAACACACATTCAACAAAATGAGAACCAAAGCAAATGAAATAGTAAAATTTCTTTAGCACATAATAACAAAACACATACTACAAGCATATAAAGAGTAGTCTTAAAAAAATCACAATATATGCATGAAAGTGTGTTGGCCCAATGATCTCTGAATATTAAGAAAACGTTCCAAGATACATTGATATAATGAGACACTACTAGCTCCGATAGTGGATCATTAAGCCACCACTTGCTCTCCAAAATAAAAATTTCTCTCTCTAATGCCTAGGTGGCGAATGCAAGGTGAAAAGTCCTTTTCTTGAGCTATGAGGGTGTACATATAAAAATGAGATGACTCTTCAAGTCCCTTGTGACTCTTGAGCTTCCCTCATGACTCTTGAGCTTCCAAATGACTTTTCAAATTCCTAAGAAACCATTGGAATTCTACACAAAATTTTCACATTCATTGGGTAACCTTTGGACTTCCACACACTTTACATTTCTCATTTTCTTGAAAATTACATAATTACATCCACAAATGATGTGGTAGCATGATAACCAATTTGACTCTTGAAATGAAACTTTGACAAGACATGACTTGAAATTGATGACATGGACTTGATGATGATGTGTCAATGTAAATATTCTCTTCTTGTTTCTACATTTGTGTCTTCATGATAGATGTTGCATGTTATTCCTCTTTCTCCTCCAAAAGGCTTGAAAATATGGATTCTGCTATGTTATATAGATTTTCCAACTTCTATCATAACCTAGTGTCCCTTCATCTTCTTGCTTGTTGATCATATTGTATTTGTAACTTCATAAGTGTATTCTTGCATGATATTATTGTCATTATTCTAGAACATCATCTTGTCATGTCAGGATGCAGTACCTATAGATGGAATTCACTCATGACATGACGACAACCATATGGAAATATCCTAGTCTACTTATCTTCATGCAATTCACTAATCGGACATGGGGTTGAGTGTTAGACAGAGGAAAAGGCTGAAGGATTGTGTAGTGCATAGTTCTAGGAGGCAGGAGTTGGAGATTGATGATTGTGACTACACAATGCATAATGGTTGTAGGAATGGAAAGAAAAACTACATAGTTGAGGGTCATAGTGAGGTAGGATTTCACATTATGATTGCACAATGTGTAGTTCAGGAGAGAGATTGGCCCACTAGATTGTGTAGTTACGTAGTTAAGAGAGAGAGGGATCCAAATTGCAAATTGAAACTACACAATGCACATTGGGAGGCTAGCTGGGAGGATGGATGGTGTAGTTCTAAAGAGTAGGAGGTAGTCTTGAGCATTGTGACTACACAATGCACAGTCCTTGGAGGAAGTAACTGTGCATTGTGTAGTTCTGGGAGGAAGGGATGTTGATTGAGGCTTGCAACTATGCAATGCACACCTCAAGGAAGCTTTGAGGAGCAAGGTTGGTCAAGCAAGTAACTCTCCAGAATTTGACTAAGTGTGGAACCAATGAGGCAGAGGTGAAACTAGGATAGGACTTTGAACATGATCACACTCCAAATGATCGATAACACAACAATGGATGCTCAACACCCAAAATTAGCATGAACTCATTGAAAAAAAAAAATGACACTTACCTCCAAGTGAAACACTTAAGATACACTTTGTGACACATGTGACGACACCAACAAAATAATGCATAAGACTTTGAGAATGAGTCTAATACATGTCTTTATGCTAGAAAGTACTCATTAGTACCAAAGTTGCCTCTTAAAAGTGTGCTATAAATCCCTTTTCCAATGTGTGACACTTGCCTTACCAAAAGATGACACTTAGGTTTTATTCACAAAGGGACTAGAAAACTTAGAGGATATGCATGGAATGTCTTTTCCTACTAGAAATGATATCTAACAAGGTTAAAGTAGGCTCTGAATTTTAGATATAGGCCAAAATTTGGATGGTGTTGTAGCAATGACAACACTTTGCGACACACTAGTAGAACTCCAACTTCTTTGTCTTGGTATAACATTATGCACAGGCTCTATTTTATCAGGAAGTATTGATTCATCGTGTGGATTGCTTTGGTTTTCCCACTTAAGTAGATTATAGATACAATTTTCTCCTTTCCCCTTTTTGGTTAAACACATTCACAAAGCTAGTTGTATCACAATTGTTTCAATTCAGGAGAAGGGAAATATAGTTGCTAGTTTTAGATTATCAGAGTCTTAGTTTTCATCTCTAGTGTTTCTCTATTACCAGCGGTCCTATTTAGTACCCTTGTGGAGTCACTATAGGAACATAAGCATTACTTCACTGCCAACATGCCTATTCAATACCCCGACAAAGTTACTTGCTTCACCTCTCTACATAGGAAGCCTTTCTCTTCTTTCACCTCTTATCTATTTTTACTTTATGCTCATTGGAATTTTTTTTGAATTCATATCACCATGGTGGAAGAGGGATCTCGACTTATTGAGAGCAAAAGAGGCTTCTCCTTCAGAGACAATTATATACACCTATGATATTAACATACTCACTATATATTTTCCCTTTTCCCTTCTCTACTTGATTGGATTTGCATGAAAAACACCAAATAAAACCAAAATGGGGAACGAGGTTCCTAAAATAGATATGGGTGTCATGGTTCTACCTAAATATTTCCTTACAAAAGGATCATATTTTCCATTGACACATCATTGACCATAAGGATATAAACTAAGACAAATAACTGAAATTTTGCCAAATGTTTTAGTGTCAGAAGATCCTTTTCAACTTTTTCCAAATGCATTGGAATTAGACAAAAGACTTTCACACAAGATTTCATTCACAAGGCGGCAACAAAAATGAAAACTGAAAGGACACAACATGACTTAGACAAACAAACTGACTAAGGACAAGAAAATAAATATGTACACAGGGTAGGGACACAGCCCTAGACTGCTATTGAAAATATTGCTTGAAATCCTAGCCATTGATAGGAATATAGTCCATCTTCCCATATAATGATTGGAGATGATAAGTATGGTGACCAAGCTTGTCATGAACAACAACTGGTATGATCCATAGGAACTAAAAATTTATTGTGTTTACCTTTCTCTTTGTGGGTTTTATCGAAATTCAATACCATGTATCCCACACTAAACTCTTTATTCCCTCATACTTCTTGTCAAACCATCACTTTATATGACTTTGATGGATAACAAATTTTTCTTTTTCTTTCTTCCTTTCTTCCTATAACTTCTAGAGAGTGTTTATCCTACTTTGAACTATAAGACATGTCATACCCCAAGACTCTTGAGAAATTTGAAGGGTTGGGAGTTATATGTTCAGAGATAAGATGGCTTCTTCCCCATATACCAGGAAGTAAGGGGAAGTTCTCAAAGAGGGTTTAGGCATAACACAATCATCCCACAAATAATTCACCAAAACATTATACCAGTTCATTTATTTAGAGTAAACAATTTTCTTGATAATGCAAATAATATTTTATCATTTTGACTCAGTAAGAGCCTTACCCTAAGGATAATAGTTGGATGAATGTTTTAAAACAATTCAATTTTATAAAGAAAAATTATAAATTTCAAGTGATGAAAAATAAGTTAGATTATAAAAAACAATTGACATAGGAAGGCAAAACTTGGTAATGATATTTTGTTTGAGGAATTTGATGACCTCCTACTCGTTCACTTGTTTTAGAGGAACTGATTTTGTCCACCGAAGAAAATAGTCTGTAGTAGTTAAAAAACATTGGTGTTGCTTCAAAAAATGGGGAATGATCTCACTGATGATATCCAATCCCCATTTTTGAAAAGGTTCTTCTACAACCATGGGTTCCAATGGGTGTTGACTTTCTATCACGGTTAGTAAATATCTGTCCAACTGGACATTTGCGAGCATAAGCATGTGCATCCTTGAATAATGTGGGCCAATCATAACCACTCCACATGATTTTATGTATAGTAGTATCACCCATGTAGTTTCCACTATTTGGTCCATTGTGAATATCCTTTAGTACCCTTTCTGAATTTCTTGCTTTCATACACCTAAGAAAGACCCCATTATGGTGCTTTGAAAAAAGTGCACCATGTATTAACTAATATGATAAATATTTGAGTCGAATGGCTCTCTTTTTTCATGTTGCTAAGTGTGAGGGAAAGGCATCATGCTCAAGATATTTTTTCACATCTATGTACCAAGAGGTGGTTGCATTAGTGGGCGTAACTTGTTCAATGTTATACATTTTAATTTCTTGTTCCCGCATAGAAGAATCATCTTCTAGTGTATTAACCACTTCTATGCAACATGAAAAATAACATGGCCTTTTATAGTGTGGATTGTCTTGAATTCAATACCGTACTCTTGAAATCTTGTCATCTAGTTCGCCTTTATTTCGCCTAGCGATTATTGAACAAAGAGTGATATGACCCTTGGATGAGGCACAAAGATGATGATGTGACTTTTTTGAAGGTATATCCTAAAATGTTTTACCACCTTGTATACTTCATGGGATTTCTTATCAATGGCAGAGTAATTTAATTTAGGTATTTGTAAGCCGACACTCATGAATGATATGGGTCACGTATTACCTTGATCATCCTTGTGTGAGAACAACTGTAATAGAAGTGTTAGAAGAAAAAGTATATAACAAGAAAGTTTTGTCGAAATCTGGACTATATAGTGCTAGAGATTCAATGATTTCTTTCTTGATATAGGTGAAGGCATCCTTTTCCCTTTTATCCCATTTATAAATTGCATCCTTGTTGATCATCTCTTGTAAAGGTTTTACTGTCTGTGCAAAATCTGAGATGAAATCACGAAGGAAGTTGGTCTTCCCTAGGAAGGATTGCATCGCTTTCTTGTTCACTGGAAAGGGAATATGAGCGAAACTTTTGACCCACTCTAGGTCCACTTTGATCCCACTCTTTGCAATTATATGGCCCAATAGATTTCCCTCTAACACTCCAAAGATGATCTTCTTAGGATTTAAAGATATTCCATATTTATATCATCACTTGAAAATCAACCTTAGATGACACAAGTGATCATATATTTTCTTTAAAATTATTGTCACATCATCCAAGTAAACTACCACACCCTTTCAAATAAAACCATGGAATGCGATGTCCATATCTTGTTGGAAGGTAACTCATAATTAATGAGTTTAAAAGGAATTCAATTAAATGCAAAGGTACCCCACTTGGTCTTGAAAGTAGTTTTATGCCTATCGGGTTTTTCTACTAGAACTTGGTTATATCCAAAATATACATCTAGTAACAAGAAAATATCTAGCCCTGATATTTTTTGAAGGATTGTTCCATAGACAACATGATATAGTTACCCTTTTTTGAATCCCACTTCAAATTCTGAAAGTCAACACTCAGGCATATCTCTCTGGACTTCTTTTTTGATGGGAACTGGATTGGAAACCCATGTCGAATGATGAACTTTAAATATGATCTGAGCATCCAACAATTTCCTTAGCTCTTTCTAAATAAGGGGTTCAAGCATAGGATGAACTTTTCTCAATTTCTACTGAAAAATATTTACCCCTTCTTTGATGGGATTCACGTGCTATAATATTTGTGTGCCATAAGTTTTCAAGTCATTGTACGTCCATGCCAACACATCTCAATACTATTTAAAGAGGTGGATAAGAGTTTTCGTCTCTTGTGGTGTGCAACACATACCGAGATTCACATACTTCAAATATTTTTTTGTACCAAGATTCACCTATTCATTTGAAAAAGTGGAGTTGAGTCTTTGCATTGAATGGTCCCTTGAAATGGTTTTATAGCTCATACAACTCTTCCAAAGATACCACACTCTTGGGCATGGGGTTTCATTTATTTGCATGAGCTTACCCCTTGAATGATTTCTCATGCTCATCTTCTTCGATGGTTATATCCTTGAACACATTTGTGTTCGTGAAGTCCAGTATCTGTTGGTTGTTATAAAAAACATAAAAGTTAATAATGTTATCACGTATTAATGACCTATAAATAATCTAAACTGAAAATCCATCCTTTAATGTTGACAACCCAGCAACAACATTACGAATCTGAGGAACATAATTAATATTAAAAGCATAGAAACATGAAATGAGATTCCATACCTCTTGTTGATAATCTTTTAGATTGGGTGACACACATTGGATTGTATTTCGTACCTAACATGTAACAATTTTTGAGTCACCTATTACTTTGAGTGCTTCAACATTGAGGTGAATGGATTTCTTTAAAACCAAGATGAGGGATTCATACTCAACAAATTTGTTAGTTTACTCAAATTCCAAGTGGTGTGAGATCAGATGATTGTTCTATTGTGGATCTATTAAAATGAAACTGTCTCTACAGCCCTCTTACGTCTTCGAACCATCAAAATATAATGTTCAAATATTAGCAATATTAGGGTTAGTTCCTACACTAATTCCATTTACATCTATAATACTAGAGTCATTTGCACTAGTTGGATTTTGAGGAAGGATTTCTAACTGTTTATCTGATGGTATGGGTGAAGGTTATTATAGATAAAATATGTGATCTACTTCTAGAAAACAAACTCCAAAAATGATATATGAAAAGTCGATTGGCTCATTATGTCCCTCAAGTGTTTTCATGTTATATTTCATATAAGGCTCACTTTCTACTTGAATATGGCTATTTATCCCCTTGTAAAGAAGCCTTAAATGTGTCTAGTATGTTAAGAAATACCCTTGTAGCTTGCTAGACCAATTTCTACTCACAATAAATCCATAGGCTTTGGGAATTTCCACAATAACAACGCTAATGTGTTGGTGAAATCTATGGTTTGATGAAAAAATGATGATGACATTATTATGTTCACTAATTCCCTAAACCAATGATCTTTCTAGTTGTATGATTCGAGCATTGGCTTTTCCCGTTTAGCATTAATTTTCTTAGGGACAGATAATGACATGATATTTATAGATGCAACATAATCAACCCAGAAATTATGGAAATTATAATTAAATATTTCAAACTTTAAAAGAAAAAGGAGGAATAAAGTGTTATGATTTAAGCTAACAACATTAACTACAGACTTGAAAATTTCGTGAGACTTATTGGACATAAATTGAGAAGAAAAAACTTCATTACCTAACAAACGTTGTGATTCAAATGGTTGGATTATCAGTTCACACTGTCCTGTTATCTTTGTGAGCTCAAATATTGATATGTCGGCACAAGCTCTTT
>APFE031018733.1:1723-17505 GCA_000404065.3 Pinus taeda
CCCCGGATTCCCCAAAAAACATTGTTTAGGGCCTCAAAATGGCTCCGGAAGTTCAGGACCCGAAAATCTGCTAAAAATAGTAAGTTGTGCTACAATTAAGGAAACTGAAAAGACTGAAAGAGACAATTGTGGGGGTCCAAATGGGATAGGTGGGTGGCCACCAACATCCACCTGGATCATTTTAGGAGAACAGAGCCTTTACCTTTTATGACTGCAGGAGTAACATTACCAAATGAGACCTTATTTTCCTTTTCTAAGGCATTATATGACTGAAGTTTTTCTTTATCACCTATCATGTGTTTCGAGCATCCATTGTCGATATACCATTGATTTTCTTGTCCTTCTGCATATAAGAATATTCCACATCTTTCTATTTGCGGTTCTTTCTTTCTCCATGTTTTGGGACCTAATGAAGCTTGCTACTTCTGAGATGTTTGCTGAAATTTACTCCTGCATTCAGAATCTTCATGACCGAAGTTGTTATAGATAGAGCATTCTATTTCATTTTCAAGAGTAGAAAAGTTGTTGTAGGTCCTTTTCATGATCCTAGTCACATTCCTTTGATTTTGTGCTTCTTTATTCATGATGGTCTTGTAAGCAACACCTTGAGCAGCTTTGTGACCAAAGTTATGACATGAAAAACATTGGCCATTAAAGAAATTCCTACGTTTATCAAATCTACTGACCTGATGATTGTAGTTTCCATTGACATTCATTCTTGAAGCAAATTGAGATTGATTTACCTGTGGTATGTTCATCCTTGAAGTAGATTGAACTCGATTTACCTGATGATCTGCTTTATGGCTTTGCTGACAATTGTCAACCTGTTCACTTCTCCTTGTTGCATCAAGATAGATTTTGGAGGTTGATGGTTTCTATGCTTGAGATGCTTCTTCTGTATATCCAAGACCTATCTTTATCAGAGGAGAACGCTGCACTTTGATAATTCCATCTAAAGTTTCTGATCCTTTAGCAAATCTAAGATTGAGAGCTTTTGTTTTCTCAATATCTTTTCTTAGACCCACAATTTCACATTCTAACTTTTCATTGTGTTTTTCCCTTTCAGCAAGTTGGAATGTCAGAGTATCTATAATCATACTCTTTTCTTCTAAGCAGATTTTAAGTTTAGAAATTTCTTCATAGAGACCATCTTCATCTAAAGCATCCAAGAAATCATCATCTTCAAAAGCCATCAAAAGTCTATAATCATTACCATGTTCATCTTCATCACTATTTGATAAACCATCGCTATCTTCATGTGTATAGTAGCTCTTCTTACTTACATTCTATTTTCTATTCCATTTTGTCGGTTCCTTACATTTATCCACCTTAACTTTATGAGGACATTTGGCTGCATAATGACCAACTCTTCCACAAGCAAAGCATTTGAAAGGTAGTTTACCTCTGAATCTTCCAGAACCTCATTGAAGGTTCTTAACAAAGTTTGCTTCTTCCTCTCCTTCTGAAATGTGTCCCGATTCATTTAACTCTTCTCTTCCCAAAGCCTTGAATGCAGCTTCTCTCATATTTGATGGACCCCCTTTTCTCATTTCGAAAGCAGTTAGGATTCCGTGCAGCTGTGTCATAGTAATACTCTGAAGATTCTGCTTTTCTTCTATGGCAGAAACTTTTGATTCAAACTAAGAAGACAGGGATCTCAAAACCTTTTCAACTACAATAACTTATTTTATCTCTTCACCCAAGTTTTTCATGCAATTAATAATCTCATTTATATGTAAGAAGCAATTAGCTATACTTTCATCATTGTGCATTTTGAGAGTTTCTTATTGAATTTTGAGAGATTGTAGTTTTCCGCGTTTTACCTAATCGTCTCCTTCATAGCTTAGAATGATCTTGTCCCATATTTCTTTTGCAGTTTTCAGCTACATAACCTTGAAAAATTCCGATTGTGATAGACTCCTCAATAGTGTGTTGACAGCCTTAGCATTTGTTTCATACTACTTTTTACCTACAGTATCTGTAGGAATTGCTGATGGAAATGTGTATCCTCCTTCCACGATTTCCCAAACTTCTGTTCCAAGAGATTGAAGATAGGTTGTGGTTCTTACCTTCCAATAGACGAAGTTGCTCCCATCGAAGATTGGTGGTCTAATGGATCCGTCTCTTTCGTAGGTACTCATGATGATAGATATTCCTTCAAGCGATCAAGATTTTTTCTGAAGGACCTGCTCTGATACCAATTGTTGGAAATAATACTAAGGGGGGGGGTGAATCAGTATTAGCAATTCAACATTTCATTTCCATAAACAGATTTATATACGGTACTTCTGTTAATGAAAATTGCATGTATATGCAACTGTGTTTAGAGTAACCATTATATACCTTGCAATTTATAATTTAGTTAGTTGATCTTTAATTTGTGTATCATAACCATATAACCAATAACCAGATGCAGTAAACAGAACAGGCAATCACACACATGAACATAAGATATAAGGTGGAAACCCAATGTGGGTGAAAACCACCTACTGCAATCTTCTCAATCTTTCTTTAATAAGAAACTTCTTTTACGAATTTTGTGCTGGTGCAGCCTTATACCAGTACGCAAGCTTCTACTTGCAGAAGGCTACAACCTTCTTTCATTCTCCAGCTTTTCTTGGAAGGGAGCTACAACCCCCTTAGCTCTTGTACTAGCTGATGTGTTTACTAGTACGTAGGTGCTGACCTATAGAAGGCTACAACCCTCTCTTTTCTTCCAGGGACCATGTTTCATAAATTTTCAGACTGGATCCATCAATATCATCAATCAAACATCAAATATATCTGCATCAATCAATCTCCTTTGCACCAACCAAAACTAAATCAAACAATTACTTTTCTGAATGTTGTAACCAGAACATAGTAACAGTAACCAGAACCCAATGCAGAACCCAGAACACTGTAACAACAAACAAAAGTAGCTAAAACATATTTTATGAGATGTATGCTACTTCAATGTGTCGAACCAGCATTCATACGCTGTTATCTGAAGGCAGACTTGCATATACGCTGTTTTTAAATGCCAAACCAACATGTATATGCGCCTTTGCTATACTGAACCTGCATACATATCTGTAAAAGATGATTTAACCTTTACAACTATTCAGACATTAGTTATACCTAGATCATCAGATTTATAGATTACGACATGTGCCAATTATAAAAGATCAAAACCACACAAAGATACTTCTCTTCAAGCCTAAAGATCTTGACCCATCAATAGAACTTATCCTTCTTCAAGCGCTCAGGTTCCTCCTTGATTTTGATCCAGCTATGCACAATAACCCAATGACCAGTATTTTAGATCTTGCTCTTCATTAGATATTCAATGCTTGAATGAGTTTGCCTAATGATCTACTCCTCCTTTTATATTCTTAGGCCTTACTCAATACCATGGTCCAAAACCACTTTAGAATCAATACCTTGAACTAAATACCTGGAGTCAATACTTTGGACAAGATACCTTGGACCAATACCATGGGTCAAAATACCAAGGACCAAATACCATAGACCAAAACCAAGTTTTCCAACATGTACACGCTTTTCCTTGCGTGGAAGTGCGTGTATACGCATACGCACCTTTTGGTTTGCGAACCCAAATGTATACACAGTTTGGTCAAGGGGAACCTGCGTATACCTCTTTTTCCTTCATTCTGAGATCCTGAACTGTGATCTGTTATCTAAGTGAGTTGCCATTAAGGACAACACCTGTGTCATAGCGCCAAACCTGTGTCATTATGCCAACAGAAACAAAAGGGTATTTAGAATTTTAGCACTATAAATGGATTCAAATACCCCTTTGTCTCTAAATTTTAACACTGCAGATGGATTCAGAGACCCCAGTAGTGAAATGAAACACTTCAGTATCAAAATTACAATTTTCCATTTCCAGAGTGACACAATTAAAAATTACTTACATAAATGACTAATTCATATACTTGTTGTACTTATTATTTGGTCATATTTCTATTATTTGACTATAGTAGTCATTTACATTAATCACTATTAATTTTGTCACTTATTTTCTAGTCATATATTTTAGTCCTGGACTAAATTAGTCACTTTAATTAGTCGCTTTTAGTTTGGTCACTTATTATCTAATGATATTTTATCCCTAAACTAAATTAGTCGTTTAAGTTAGTCATTTTTAGTTCGCTCACTTCAAATTTCTCAAATTTAGTAGTAATACACTTGAAATAATTACGGTGACTAACATTTTTAGTCAATTAGTCACTAATTTCATCATTTTCTACTAGTGGTATTGAGAACAAAAAAACATCAAAATTTGAACATTTTTCGACTGTGGCATTATAAACCAAATATAATGACTAAAAAAAAACCTTAAAAATCAACACCTAAATCAAGGATTCCTTCTACCAAGAGAAATTTTTTTAAGGCTAAAAGTAGAGCTCTTTTGAAATCTTAGCCTAAGACAATTGGACCCCTTCTCAATGGCACACTAAAATTGCAATTATTTTTTTAACTATTGCCTCTAATATCATCATTAGTGTACATTGTTAGAATATTTAGTGATACTGAGAGGGGGGAGTAAATTGGTACTAATAATTTTGAACTTCAAAAACTTTTAAATGCATCCACGGATAAAGCAAAGCACATAAATATACAAAGCACAAAGGTTTTTACATGGAAGCCCAAAGCAAGAGAAAACCACAGAATGATTTTCTTAATATAAATAAAAGGTACATTCAAATTTGTCAACACCAACAGAAAGGAAACACCAAGTCCCTAGTTTATCAGCACCAATTGAATGGAACCATCAATTCCCTGATTTATCAACACGAAATATTGTGCAAGATTCAATATTAGTCAAAGAATTTTTTCCCTCCTAGTAGTGTTCCTATGTCCTTCACACAAGCACTCGATTACCCAAACACAACTGTCTTAGCAGCATAACTTCCCTCAAAAAATTATCCTTGAACTTGGCCTCCTTATCAACAAAAATTGACCTTAACATGCCCCAACCCAGGATTGAAACATGGACTTTAATGCACATAAACTCAACCCTCAAGCAATCAAGACTTAGATTTTAGAACTCTGTCTCCCTCACAGGGTTCAACCTCCTCAACAAAGAACAATGCTAAATCTTCAAAACTAACCTAAAACGCACGTTCAAACACACCATGATTTGGCCCTCAGAACATGCCTAAGTTTGGCCTTCTTTGTACCTAAAATTTGGCCTTAATAGGGACAAGTCACCACTCTTAGAAAACCCTGAAACTTAGCCTTCCACAAAATAATTTGCCCCTCACTAATAGGTTTTCAATCAAACTTCTAACCAAGACTAGAAACATTTAAAAATGTGTCAAAATTCCTTCCAAAATAAACCAAAAACCTTTCCAAAATAAGACCAAGAAAACCCTTTAAAAATGTGTCAAAATCCTTCCTCGGAAAGTCTCTCCAAATCAGCTCATCTTCACTTCTGGCTCATGAAGTATGAAGCTCATAACTCCTTATTTTCTTCTCTTGTTTGAATATATCTGAACTTTCTTGAGTGATTGACTTGAAATGCTCCTTCTTGTGTCTATTTATAGTGCATTCAGGGTCTAGATTGGGCTGACTTGCTCATTGGTTGGGCCAACTTGTCCACTGGTTTGACTGACTTGTGCAATTAGCGAAATGTATAGTTAATATTCAAAAAATCATTTCTCCTCAATAATGAGGAGTCAGAGGGAGTGCCATATATTTTTGGAAAGGTATCATAACAAGCTTTCCAACCATATATGTTATGATTCCATTTAAGCTAGGTAAATGGAGTAATTATGCATTCAAATATAGGGTATCCAAATGGGGCATCAAAAATCCAAAAACAATATTTTGAAATATACTATTTGAATATTTAATTTTCTCTTTCATTTGAACACCCTTTGACATAAATGACAACTTCTTTAAAAAATCCCCCCCTTTGTCGTTAATGGCAACCATCATACTCCCCCTATAATCATGTTCCCCCTGTCTTCGTGCTTCTTTATATTTCTCTCCCCCTTTGACATTAATGATAAAGGGTAACTACCCCCTACACTCTCTCCCCTTGTCTTTCTTTGCGGATGTTTGTGAAAATCAGTTTGGAGAAGAAATTACTCCTAGTTTTTGTCTAAAATACTCAAATGTGACTCTGGGAAGTGGTTTGGTGAAGATGTATGCAATCTATTATTTCCTCCCTACATACTCTGGCTTGATATTCATTTTTGAGATTGGCTTCCTTAGAAAGTGAAACATGATAGGAATATGCTTGGTTTTGGAATGCATCACTAAATACTTAGAGATATTTATTGCACTGGTGTTGTCGCAAAGTATCAGAATAGGTTCATCATATTTTACGTGTATGTCTTGCAAGGTTTTCTTCATTCAGAGGACCTGAGTAAAACATTCTATTACTACAATATATTATGCTTCTATTATATATACGTATACTAAAGATTGCTTCTTGCTTAGCCAAGATATTAAACAGTGCCCCAAGTAGAAGGTTTATGCACTTGTACTTCTTTTGTCATTTATACTTCCTACCCAATATGCATATGTGTAAGATACCAATGTCAATTTATTTCCTTTTGGATACCACAACCTAAAGTCTGTTGTTCCTTTGATATATTTGAAGATCCTTTTCCCTGCTAGAACATGAGTTTCCTTTGGTTCTGCTTGAAATCTTGCAACATGTCCAACTACTTGCATTACATCTGGTCTTGAAGTTGTCACATAGAGTAGGCTACCAAGCATTGATCTATATAGCCTTTGATCCACTTCCTTGGATTCATCTTCTTTGCTCAATTTTCATCTGGTTGACCATAGGAGTGCTCATAGGTTTGGATTCTTCCATTTTTAACTTCTTCAACATTTTTTTGATATAATTGGTTTGAGAGATGAAAATGCCTCCATCTAGCTAAGATATCTAGAGTCTCAAAAATAAATTCAAATCCCCAAGCAAATACATTTCCAATGAATTTTTCATATATTTTGTAAATTTCTAACTTAATCTATCATCATCACTTCTAAATATTATGTCATCATTGTATATTGCAATGATGATCATATTGTCTTGATCTTATTTTATGTAGAGGTTATTGTCTACATTTCCCTTTATGAATCCTTGTTGTTGAAAATACCTTTCCAATATTGAGTACCAAGCTCTAAAGGCTTGCTTAAGTTCATAGGGATTCCTTCAATCAACAAACATAGTCTTCATTGTTTGCTAATGGGAATCCTTTTGGTTTTTCTACATTGACTTCTTCTTCTAGCTCCCCATTAAGAAACATTGATTTTACATCCATCTGATACACTTGATTCTTTCGGAGAATGCACAAGATAAGAACATTATGAATGCTTCCATTCTAACTACTAGAGAACAAAATTCTTCAAATTATATCCCTTCAACTTGGGCATATCCTTTGTGCACTAATCTTGCTTTGTTTTTATTCACCTTTCCATCTTCATTTAGTTTGTTTCTAAAGACCCATTTTGTAGAAATCACATTTTTTTTCTTGGGTCTTGGAACAAGTTCCCATGTCTCATTCTTCTCAATTTGATTTATTTCTTCTTCCATGGCCTTGATCCAATGTTCATCATTTCTAGCTTCCTCAAAGTCACTTGGTTCAATTGTGGATAATAGCGATAGATTCCATTGCTCCAATGTTTCCGCTTGTTTTCTTCCTATGGTTTCTACTCCTGGATTCTTCTCCCCAGTGATTTGTTCTAGTGGATTATTCTTTTGGTACTAGCATTTAGGTGTCCTAGAAGGTGTCTACAAATATTGTTGATTATCTGCTTCTTGTTTTTCCTCTGGATGTTTCTCTCCTTCTATTTCTTCCTCTTCATGTTCTTCAGAGATGTGTGAATTTTTTCTTTCCTTCTTGGTCTTAAGCAAGTTTATTTCATCAAATTTCACATTGATACTTTCTATTATATTG
Organism: Pinus taeda; assembly: GCA_000404065.3. Taxonomy (NCBI): domain Eukaryota; kingdom Viridiplantae; phylum Streptophyta; class Pinopsida; order Pinales; family Pinaceae; genus Pinus; species Pinus taeda. The sequence goes on from APFE031018733.1 coordinate 9,646, forward strand.
TTGAGTCTAATATTGTAGCACTTGTATCCTTTTCTTTTACATGAATACCCAACAAATATGCCTTCATTTGTCTAGGAGTCAATTTTCCTAACTTTTGGTCATCCCTCTTTATGTAATATTTGCTTCCAAATATTTTGAAATGCTTGACACTAGTTGGTCTTATCTTCCACAATTCATTATGAGTTTTGTCATTGTTTCTTTTGAGCAATCCTCTGTTGAAAATGTGAACAACTATATGTATTTTTTGTACCCAAAAGATATTACTTATCTTAGATTTGTGCAACAAAGTTCTAACCATCTCTTCCATAGTTTTGTTTTTTCTTTCAACCACTCCATTTTGTTGAGTTCTATCAATTGATAAGTGTCTTCTTATTCCACATTCGTCACAGTAGTCATTGAATTAATTTGAGGTGAATTCTCCTACATTATATGATCTCAAGCACTTGATTTTCAAATTGGTTTCATTTTCAAAAATTTCCTAGAATATTCTAAAATTTTCAATAACTTCTAACTTTTTTTAAAGAAAATAAACCCAAGTAGCTCACCCATACTCAACATAGCTAGATCTTGTCTTTCTTCTAAAGCTGATATTTTAGAATCAAATCTCATTGGGAGAGATCTTAGTATCTTTTGAAGGATGACTGTATCTTCAATATTATCCCCCATTCCTCTCATAGTATTCATGATCTCATAAACCCAAAGAAATTATGTTGCAGTATTTATCTTCCTTCATCTTAGGGTGTTCAAATTGTCTTCTATAAGTTTGAAGCTTGGCATCTTTGACCTTTTCATCTCCTTCATACCTCCTTCATACACATTCTTGAGCTTGTCGCAAATTTCTTTTTTTGATTCACAATGCACAACCTTGGCAAATTTTGATCCTGTCAACCCTCCTAGAATGGTATACATAGGCTTTGAATTACTCTCATAAAGTCTTTTTTCAACTGAATCTATTAAAGTATAGGCTAGTAGCTTGTATTAATTTAGAATAGCTTTCTAAACATCAACTCCTTGTGCTTGCAATAACAGTCTCATCCTTATGCTCCAAAAGGCATAATTTTATCCATCAAACAACGACATACCATGTTTGTTGTTTTATGTTTACTTTTCCATGAGTCTTACTGAGATCTACCTTCCAGTGGTCAAACTGTTTCTAAGGGAACTTGCTCTGACACTAATTGTTGGAATATTAAGCAATACTGAGGGGGGGGGGGGGGGGGTGAATCATAATTACCAATTTTTAACTTCAAAAACTTGTAAATGCACCCATTCATATAAGGCAGAGCACATAAATATATGGAGCACAAATATTTTTACGTGGAAGCCCAAAGCAAGAAAAACCATGGAATGTTTTTTCTTAATATATATATAAAGTACATTCAAATTTATCAACACCAACTGAAAGGAAGTACGAATCCCTAATTTATCACCACCAAAGTTTGTACACGAGTCAATATTAGTCAAGGAAAGTCTTCCCTCCTAGTAGTTGCTCCTCTATACTTCACACAAACACTCGATTTCCCAAGCACATCCTTCTTAGCAATATAATTTCCCTCAACAAATAATCCTTGAACTTAGCCTCATCATTAGCAAAACTCGGCCTTAACAGGCCCCAACCTAGGATTGAAACTTGTACTTTAATGCACCTATAATAAGCCCTCAAGAAATTAGAACTCAGTTTTTAGAACTCTACTTCATCCACAGGGTTCAGCCTCCTCAATAGAGAACAACTCTAGATATTGAAAACAAACCTAAAACTCACATTCAAAGACACGAAGATTTGGCCTCAAAACATGCCTAAGTTCAACCTTCTTTGTACAAGAAATTTGGTCTTGAAATTTAGCCTCAATAGGTGATCTAATTAAGAATATTAGATTGTTGTGCTAAGATCCTCCTCATATTAGAAATAAAATTCTTCTCATGTGCTTAAGGATTCATGAGTTTTGCAAGTGTAAAATGAGTTTTTATGAGCAATTATAACATAAATAAGAGACTCAATAGCAGCATAAAAATGTACAAAAGATCACCAAAAACACATCACAACAGGAACATGATGAAGGAGTTCACCCATCCTAGGCTATGTCTCCTTGGTCCAGCTTCCAATGGCTTGGGCCTTTGTATTATTCTAAAAAATGTAAAAATATGTGTTTACAATGCTCAAATGCTTTTGAAATCTGCTCCAATGAGTCCAAAATGTCCAAAAATTGCTACCTAGCCTCTTTTTGCATCCAATTTGGTTGAAAATTGGAGAATTTATGACCTCTCCTAGTTTTCCCACTATTTGCTCTACATTTCCCCCAAAATTCGGCATCATCTTAAAAATTCGCTCGCCAAGCGCTCTAATTGAGCGACATTTTTGCTGAAAATCAAGCAAATTTTTCAGAACATTAAAATGTCCTTTAACTCTTATGTTCTGAAAATTCTGGCCACGTGGGGGCGCCACGTGCCTCAGAGATAATGCCAACGGCCCGGCCCCGCCGACCGGGTCCCCCACTCCACCTATTGCATACATGTTCACATGGCAGTTATTGTTATTGGTTATCGGTGGTGGTTAAGGTTTAGGTTATGGTTTGCCCCTAACCATGGTCCGTGGACCAGGGTCAGGGGTTAACCACGGTCCCCGTCCCCCAACTTGAAAACCATTCAAAATTAAATACGCCTGCCTCCCCATATGGTTAAGTAACAAACATGTCGTGTATTGGTAATGCCATTGCATTAGTTTATGGAAGTCGTGGGGTCCAGCCCGGTCTCCTCCCTATCCACCATAACAAATTTTACTATGCCACGAGGAGGACATGTGGCGGCCTCAGGCTTAGCAAATTGTCACCTCCTCATTGGCCCCAAACAAAACACGTGGACCAATAGAGTGATGCCATCAAGCCTGAAGAATATTCCAAAGAATATGTTGAAGGAATATACCACAAGAATATACCAAGAATATTCCCTTTGCTGAATGGGATGTATAGATGCCCAGTCAGCATCCCTGTCAGTACCTACAAAAATTTTACTTGTTTGACAAAGTGAACATAACACGTTATAGGAGCATACACTGTCTGTTTAGTGTGAAATGAGTTGCACCCGATTCATGATGACGAGAACTATGTGGTCATTCAGGTTCCACACCATTTTGACGACTTTGATTTTTGAGCATAATTTTGAGCCCCTGATCATTCCTCCCCACTGGAAGCCTTTTGGACCCCAAAAGATCACTTTCAGTTGTCCAACAGGTGAGGGTACAGTTCCCTCACCTTTCCAATCTCTATCCATTTGGATATTAAAGGATTTGTTCCCTTGAGCCCCACTCGAAGATAATCAACACTTCCCCTTTTCGATGTCCTTGTTCTTTTGTCAAGTATATTGTCTTGCTAAAGATCATCAGAGAATTCTAGAGAAAAGTCTTCAATAGATGGAATTTGAATATTCTCTCCTTGATCTTCACTCAAAGGAGGCTCATACAACCTTAAATTCTCAACATTAACAATAACATAAATTTGCATATATGAAGGCAAATCCAACATGAAGGCATTGTTAAGAATCTTTTCCAAAATTCTGGATGGACCATATCTAATTGGTTTTAGCTTTTTACCTTCTCCTTGGAGCCTCTCTTTGCTAATGTGAATCCAAACTTCATCTCCAACTTGGAACTTGTGCTCTACACGATGCTTTCCGTGCCTTGCTTTGTACTTTCATTGACTCTTTCAAGCCGTTCTTGAACTATTTGGTGTACCAATTGGATTTGTTCAATGAACTTTCTTTCTTTGTCTATGTCACTATGACCATTAATAGAAACATCTTTGCCAAAAATGACATCCAAAGGAGATTTAGGCAAGTATCCCAAACATGCCTCAAATGGTGATGTTTGAGTTGAAGAATGCTTGGCCCTATTGTAAGAATGCTGAATATAGTGCAAATGTTCATCCCACAACTTAGGATGTTTGCTGCAATACCCACGAAGAAGATGTATCACTATTATGTTCACCACCTATGTTTGACCATCTTTTTGTGGATGAAAAGTTGTACTCTTTTTTAGTTTGGTTTCCATGAATCCCCACAAGCTTGACCAAAAATTCCAAACAAAACGAGAATCTCGATCACGAACAATGGATGTGGGCAATCCAAAATGTACCTATGCATTCTGAAAAAATAATTGAGCAGTCTGTTCAGTCGTAACTTGCTTTTTACATGGCATCAAAATACACATTTTTCTGAACCTATCCGCAACTACATACAAATAATCATGACCTCTTTTTGACAATGGAAGACCTCCTACAAAATCCATAGAAGCACTCTTCCATGATCGTGAAGGAACCATAAGTGGTGTGTACAATCCTAACTTCCTATTGCTAGGCTTACTAATTTCACATAGTGAACATCCTTTAATAAAATGTGACACACTTTCAAGCATATGAGGCCAATAGCAATACCTTTGTAGATGCGCCACCATCTTACATACACCGAAATGACCAACAATAAGAGAAGTATGTGCATCTCTTATGATGTTAACTTTTTCTCCTTGTGGAATATAAAGTTTGCCAATATGGTACAACAAGTTATCATGCAAATGATAATCCAATTCCTCTACTTGGTTACCTTGACTCAAGCTTGCGTAAACATCTTGAAATTCATTGTCTAATGCATATTGCTCAATATAACTTTCATGGAAAAATGAATTATGCTTGAGTAAAGTAGTTGCACTAACAATAGGCCTAGAAAGCATATCAACAACTTTATTGTAGATACCTTTCTTATACCTGATTACTAAGTAGAATTGTTGAAGAAACACATCCATAGGAAGTGCCTTGATTGTTACAACTTTGATTGACATTGCAAGTATTGCAATGGTTGATGATCATTGTGAATGATTGTTTCCTTACCCATCAAGTAGTGTTTCTTCTTTTTCACACTTTGCACCAATGCATACAATTCCTTGTTATATGTAGGATAGTTAATCACTTCACCATTAAAATTTTCCGAATGAAAACAGATAGGCTTACCATGTTGCATGAGCACTGCACCTATGGCATAGTCACTATCATCATTTTGAATCTCAAATGGTTGTCTCAAGTCTGGAAGTGAAAGTATTGGAGTTGAACTGATCTTTTCCTTCAATGCATCAAAGGCCTTTTGTTGTTTTCCTCCCCACTGGAAAACCTTTTTCACACTTATCAATGCATGCAAAGGAGCTGCTATAAGAGAAAAGTTAGCAATGAATTTCCTCCAATATTGCGTTGCTCCCAAAAAACTTCTTACCTCAGTAACTGTCTTGGGCCTTTGCCAATTCAAAATGACATCAACCTTTGAGGGATATATTTTCAATTCACCTCCTCCAACAATATGACCCAAGTAAAGTAAAGAAGTTTTTCCAAACTCACACTTTGACATCTCAAGATACAATTGTTCCTTCTTCATGACATCAAGTATTTTTCTTACATGCATGATATGTTCATCACGATATTTACTGAAAATTAAGATGTCATCTAAGTAGACTATAACAAACTCATCAAGATATGGCCTCAACACATCATTCATCACACACATGAATGTATTAGGAGCGTTACATAAACCAAAAGGCATAACTATCCATTCAAACAAACCTTGTTTTGTTTTGAATGTTGTCTTCCAAATGTCTCCTTCAGCTATTCTAATTTGATGGTAGCCACTCCTTAAGTCCAACTTAGAAAGTAAATCATCTATTCTAGGAAGTAGGTAACGGTTCTTTACTGTAATTTTGTTCATTGCATGGAAGTCCACACACATGTGCCATGTTCCATCCTTCTTTGGCACCAAGACAATAGGTGAACCACATGGCGAGGAAGATGGCCTGATGATCCCTTTATCCAACAACTCTTGAATTTTCTTCTTAATTTCTGCACTTTCCATCACTGACATCTTGTACATGCCAATGTTAAGAAGAGGACAATCTTTCTGCAACTGTATCTCATGTTGGGTTCGTCTCTTAGGAGGTAATCCCTTTGGTTCCTGAAACATCTCATCATACTGGTTAACGACATCAGCCCATTTAGATTTCAATTTTGAATCACAACCTTTAAAAGCTTCATTATCAACATCATTCTTGGGTTTGATCATTAGAAGCACAAAATTCTTGCTTGAATTCACTAGTCTTTTCATTTGCCCCGCATTAACAAGTGGAAGGTTTAGTTTCTTTCTATGAGCTCTCACAATATATTATACTCCATATTTGAACAAATTGTATTTGTTTTCATTTCTATGGAAGATAGCTTTTCTGTCATAGAGGTACGGGCTACCCAAAACTATGCGAAATATGTCTAATGGCAGAATCAAGCTCCACTTCATCTATGAAATTTGCAGTAATGGCGAATTTCAGTTTACACTTTCTAGTAACCTTCAATTGTGCATTGTCACACACCCATCCAAGTGGATATGGTTTATGATGTGGAATGGTTTCCAATTTTAAACTTTTGACAATGTTTTCAAAGATAAGTTTGGCTTGAGATACACTGTTAAAAAGTGTATCAATCTTGTTATGTTTTGAGATCACCCTTGTGTGAAAAAGTTCAATCCTCCTCTTTTCATTTGGAGTTTCATTTTGAATTTGAAGAACTAGTGCTAGAAATGGATTATTTCCCTTTTATACCCATGGCTATAATTTTAGTTTCATCACCCGAATTAGGTCCAAAATCCTATTGAGTGGTTTCAATTGTCTTTTTTTTTGTTAGATTTTAGGCTTCTGTGGAAGTTTTTTGAAGTTGTATGATCCGGATTGTCCACAGTCTCTTGTTCATTGAGTCGACGTTTCAAACCCCAAAGGGGGTCCATCATCAGGACAAATTTGAAAGATGGAAATGAATGAGCGATTGATGAGAGAAGAAGACAAGAACCTGGATATAAATAAACCAAGAACCCTAATTTTTATAAAAGGCCGACACTTGATTTTAAGAAATTTAATTAATTAATTATTTAATTATTTCAATTTATCTATTAATTATTTTAGTTTAATTCATATTTAGTTAGATTAAAAATTTTTATTCATTAATTATTTCTTGATTATTAGGAAATAAATTGTTAATTATTCTTAATTAATTTGATTTTAATCTAATTAATTAAATTAAATTAAATTAATCTAATATCTTTATGATTCAACTTAATTGATTTAATTAAATTAAATTACTACAATATATTTATATCTTTATATTTACTTAATTTCAACTTAATTAATAAAGTTAATAAATTAATTTTGAATTAAATTAATAAAATAATTAATAAAATTAATTAATTTGATTAATTAATTAATAATTAATATAATTAATTAATTAATTTGATTTAATTTTTACTAATTAAACCAAACAAACTAAGAATTGAGAAATTTTTATTGAGCTAAAACTAAATTAATTTGATTTAATTTTATTAAACTAAACTAATAAATTAATTTAATTTTATTAAACTAAATTAATTTATAAAACTTATTTTAAATGGACTATTATTAAATTAATTACTATAAACACCTAACTCATTAATATAAATAACCTAATTTTATTTTAATCTTTATTTTTATTTGATTAAAAATCTGAGGTTAATTTCAACTTAATTAATAAAGTTAATAAATTAATTTTGAATAAAATTAAATAATTAATAAAATAATTAATTAATTTGATTTAATTTTTACTAATTAAACTAAACAAATTAAGAAATGAGAAATTTTTATTATCCTAACTATAATTTGATTTAATTTTATTAAAACTAATTTATTTTATTTAATTTATTAAACTATTAATTTATAAAACTTATTTTAATGGATTTTTATTTAATTACTATAAACACCTAAGTCATTAATATAAATAACCTAATTTTATTTTAATCTTTATTTATTATTTGATTAAA
>APFE031018738.1:15214-45471 GCA_000404065.3 Pinus taeda
TTCAATCCTCACCCCTTATCCCTGGTGGACCAAGTCCCTTGCTTAAAGAACAAGCAAGCTCCATTCTTCATTCCATCCTTGGGAAAGGGTTTTCAGGGTCACTTCTCACCTATCCATGGACATCTACTTTACAAGTAAATCCCTACACTACCACGACTCCTCCCATCAGTGAAAGTCCATAAAGAGGAGGGAGACTTAGCTGTGGTGACAATGGGCTAAGCCTCCACAGCTGCCCTTAACCTAGCAATTGCCCTTTTAGGAACCCCTTTAGGTCCCCTGCTAGTTTGAGTGGTAACATTTCTAGCGTCGTTGTCGAGGACACAAGACGTGTGTTTTGTTCCTCGTACGGCATATCGACATATCATTATTGGCAACTCCATTGGAAGAACAAAGCCCTAGTTCTTCATTGAACTTTAAGGTCGATGCTTGTAGGGTGAAGCAAGCATTTTCTAGGGATCTTTAATTTTACCCTGGCGACTCCTACATATGTTTCATGTATACCTCAAATAAGTTGTCACTCTTTCATAAATTTCCAGCTTTGGACATTGTTAGCATCCTGGGACATCCCAATCATGTCACAGGAAGGATTGTACGTGAGTTACCCGTGTTCAATGGTGACCCAAGCTCCGCAATTAACCATATGGAAAGATTTAATGCACATGCTTCAAAGGAGAACGTGGTCCACCAAGATGTCCTTATGTTGTTATTCATTAGTTCTCTCTATGGTCATAACTCATGGTTGCAAAATCACAAACCTAGAAGCATCTCATCTATTGAAGAGTTTGTTGATGGCTTTCTTAGAGATTTTCAAGTACACCCTGCATTAAACATCCAAGAGGAAGCCTTCATTGAGCTTCATCAAGACATTAAGAATCTAGGTAATAAGCAAGAAGATGAGTCCTCCTTGGGTCCACATAATGAAAATGATGATTTTGAGGACACATGTGCTGGGAAGGTCACGATGACATACCCATTAATACCCTTGGGAAGAAGGGTCTTCATTTTCCTTTGCATAAAGAGGAGCAGTACGAAGTGATCAATTTTCCTTTTAGAAGAGACCTAATCTTTGGTACTAAGGACATTGATAGGGCTCCCACTTCTCTTGAATATGATTCTATGTTCAAATCACTTGAGCCTTTAGATTATGATTTTGGGAAGTGCAACCTGTTGAATACAACACTTTTTTCTTCCTTTTTCTCATCATCTTGAGTCCTCATCAAGTGATTCCCTCACCCCTGGTCATATGATTTCAAGTATATGTGAGCCTTTTTCCCCTCCTGAGTATAATGTCAAGGAAAATCCCTTCATTCAATATAGTTTATCCCCTTTGACCTATCCTCAATATTATGATCACTCTGTGACCTGCCCTCCCCGCTGTGACCATCACATTGAGAGACCTATTTTTTGCACTCCTTTCTCTCACCCTTTGCTTCCCTCTCATCATAACCATGTGACATCCTCGAAGCATGATATTACAAGTGGTGACTGTGATGAGGAGTTCTCGAGAGTGATCATCCATTCCTCCATTTTGTACCTAGAAGGGGAGCCCGAGACCTCTAGAATGACCAATTTTCTCTCCTAGGACCTCCCTGTACCTCGAGTGGAGAGACCTCTAGAATGACCATTTTTCTTTCTCCTAGGACCTCCCTCTACCTCGAGTGGAGAGACCTCTCGAATGACCAATTTTCTTTCTCCTAGGACCTCCCTCTATCTCGAGTGGAGATCATATTTTCCCAACTCCCACCTGCTCCATCTGCCATGTCACTATGTCCACATTCAATTTTGGGGTTGCTACATGAGCAATCATACTGGCAGGCATATGTATATTCATGTGATGATATCTTGGTTGCACTGGCTTTATGGCTACACTTAGTATAAACATTACTATATGCATGTTAGGGTAGGATGCATTGCATGTTGATTTCTGCATTGGACCTAATCACATATGATGTTTCTCATGATAGATAAGATTGCATATAAAAAATAAAAAATAAAAAATAATTGCATATTTTATTGGTTTATGGGCTAACATTAAGCATGGATGATCATCAGATATCGTGAAAAACGCGTTGGCCCGTGGCTTTGATCTTTGACATGTGCATATAACAGGCCTACGGTGACAAAGATATTGTTGGAGTTCTCGTGACCTCTCGTTCGGACAGCCTTGCGCACTTCTTCGAGTGATCATGTCCCAGTTGCAGCCAGATGTTACCCACCACTTTGTGGGTGATATCCCCAGGAGAAAATTTTCTCCATGATGAGCCTCAGTCGGCAGCGAGCAACCCCTTGATCTTCATGGATGTTCAAAGACTACTAGCGATCCACTTTTGGGACGATGGTGACATGATTGGTACACTATGCCCAGCAAACCCCCACAAGAGCCCCACACTCTTGGCAGGTGTCCCAACACTTGTATGATGTCATGGCAGCATTCATTCCACCACTCGTGTTGAAGAATCGAGGGCATGCATATCTAGGGTGATTCTTCGATACATGATAACAATTTGTGAAGTGTTAATGCGATTTTTATCTTAGCTTGATTGTTTACTTCATTAATAGCATGTGTGAGTTAACTTCATCAAACTGCTACCAAACAAAAGAGACAAGAACACAAATGGTTGGCTATCTGTCAGGGCCAAAACCTCTCCCTCTTAGAGAGGAAAACCCATGCTTAAATTCTTCTTATAGAGATTCCATTGACGAATACCAAGACCATGACCCTTAACACAATTTGCCTCTCCAAGACCAAGATATCAATCCTCTTCTTCCTCGCTTCTGGAATCATCCTTGTTGCACCTCAGATATCATCACTATGTCATTTCCAAGAACTTCATTACTGTTGCAAGATCATTGCTACACCATGGAAGCCATTACTAGTTGAAATCTTCACCGTTTCTTTTCCATCATGTCAGCAAACTCCATTGAGATCTTCACTGTGACAATCACCGCGATCACTAATTCATCATACGGATTTAGATCATGTCGAGAATGTATTTCACTCTGTTCTTATTATGTTGAGACAGTATTGTTTCTCACTGTGTTGTAACACTCTTTATCATCACAGGGTCTCCTTCTCATTATACTGAGACCACCACAGTGAAATCGTTTGGATCCTCTTTAGTATGACAAGGCTATAGCAACGCTATACTGAGATATACATCGAGATCACAAGGAGACAAATGTAATGTTCACCAAGACTGTATGTATTAACTGTATTCCTTCATTCACCGAGACAGTGGCAATTACAGTCTTTGCCGAAATTCCTTTCAACAGAGTATATGTATGTCGAGTTCATAACTGGAATGGTATATACATAAGCCGAGGTTGATCCATCCATAGATGTTTGCGCTTCTGGAATAGACTTCGAGTTGGTATACTGTTGAAGGGTTACCGAGATACACAAGTCTATACACCAAGACTGCTCCTTGTAATGCGTGATCCTTTCTGTGCACTTTCATTCATCCGAGTTCTTCCTCACACCCATTCGAGATCCTTATAGAAGTCTGCCTGCACCTTGCACCAATTTGAGGTGCAGTCAGACTCTTTTCCCTAATGCCATGCGAATCTGTTCCTCTTTTTCTCCATGCGAAATCTCAGAGAAAAGCGAGTTCTGTTCATTCACCTTTTCGGATCCTTTGCACCCACGAAATTTCAGAGAAAATGTGAATTTCTTATTTTGTATTTGCATTGACCCTTCATGGGTATTTATAGTAGTTTGCCCACATATGTAAGCCGACATGAAGGGATGAAATGATAGGTCTATTTTTCCAAGCCGACATGACTTCCATTTATTCATTAAATTCATTTTTGGAGCCGACGTTAATATTCCTTTGATATTTTTGCTTGCAGACTTTTGTAGGCTTGCTTTTGAGGTATTGATCTTGGTCTTGGAAAGTTGTTACACAACTTTGAGGACTTGTATACATTTACATAGGCTCATGAATAGCTTTCATTACATGACATGACTCTTTGACAAATAAATCAAATCCTATAGACATCAAGAAAAAGTCTTTGTCCTAATTACATTTCTTGGTCATGAAACCCATGTAGCAAGGTACAAAAATAATTTATTACATCAATTACAAAGATCACATCATTGAAGACCGAACCTAGTTACACTTTCTTCAACACTCCCTCTTAACTAGGGATGTATTCATAATGGTACTTGGTCATTCTCAACCTGAAGAATTTCTCATAAGAAGAATTGGATTTGCAATCCATCTGTTATAGCATCATTTCAACCAACATTGTTTCTATTTAGCAAGGCCTTGACTAAGAGCTCTATCTCTCACTTAGATCAAAACACGCAATGTTGGCGAGACCAATGACTGATAGACATGCATCATCATTGTCTCTCTTAGGGTCATACCCACCCGGGTGTTCTCCGAGTATGCCCTACTAGGACTATTCTTATCTTGATTTCCCAGCGCTCAAGAATATCGTTCCTCTTGCCCACTCTTGTCTTGGATGCCCTACCACATCCTCAAAGAGTGTTGGATGCCAGATGATTACACAATCCTGCGTTCTTCCTTCCAAACTGAAGACAAGAATGTCGTGTCTAACTCTCCCTCTTAATCAGGGATGAGTTCCAAGTTTTTCTTTTCTAAGAAACTTACTCAAGTTCCTTTGATCATAGGAACTTCCCAGAGCTCCCTGTTACCTAGGGACTCTATCATCAATGCTCTATAGGGTCTTCTAGTTGATTGACGATCCAAGACTTCGATGTCATCAATTTCTTCACATGTAGGGTTCAGCCATCTATCACTTTCCTCCATCATGTCACTCCTTTCTCGGAAAGCATCCTCCTTGGCTTTACATCTGGGGCTTCCTTCATAAGCTCATCTGTCTTCACTTTTCTTCAACAGTGATTGCTCTGGATCACAACGTACATAGTTGTGACATCCTTCACAACTCTCCTTTCCTTGATCCTGCACACATACCCAGACTTTTCCAAGGGTCAAACACCAAAAACAAATTACATATCACCTTTTGGTGATGACCTTCTTCTAGTGACATCCTCTTGTAGGCATCAATCATCCTGCATTCATGTTGACACATCTCCCATTGATATATGTTGTCAAGGGTCCTCATCATTTCAGACTTCCATCAAAGTCTTCACATCATTCCGTGAGGTTTCCTGGTCAAGTCTTCCTGATCCTCTTGGATGTTGATTGCCTTCATCATGGTTGCATGCTTCACGATCTCTTCCATCCTCTTTTCATTCCAAAAAGCTTTCATAGTTCTTCAATGATCATCAATTTTCTCATACATATTATGTTGCTTTCATCTAGTCTAACTTATGTCCTTCTGCATCATTTTAGAGGAGGAGATCCTTTCCCTTTTGATCATGCTTGATCCATTTAACCTGCAACCATATAACACGACATCACAATATCAAATCCAAATACAATTACAAGTATACATACCTAATTTTTCCATCAGGCTACTTTCTGCAGCCTTCTTCAATCCCTTGATTTGTCATCAATCCTTCATCTCATGATTTCCAAAAGTTGGAATTCCTGACGAGACATTTGCTGCCTTCCTAGACTATGAGATCCTCCGTTGAGATCTCTATCAAAGATGCTTCAGGATCTAGTACATCCCTATCTGGCAGATGTTTCCTCTGACCTGGATCTTCCTTTCCCTTAATGTACGACGAAATCCCCAAGAGCTATATCCTCCATGATTCATGCGAGCTCTTGTTTTCATGATGCCACGATGCATCTTCTTACCATGAGCATATCTGTAAGGACTTCTGATAGGACCCATTTGTGAGGAATGTCATTTCACTCATACTAGAAATATATTACTCCCTCATTGATCCAGCTAGAATAGAAGCAATTCTAAATATCAATCATCCTAGGAACATTAAAGAATTACAAGCATTCTTAGGTAAAATAAATTTTCTTAGAAGATTTATTTCTAACTTAGCAGAACTAATTAGAGATCTGAATAACATGTTAAAAAGGGGTTCAACACTTAAATGGACACTAGAGGCTAAGGAGTCTTTTGAAGCAATCAAAGAAGCCCTTACTAAAACACTTGTCCTTATAAGTCCTAATTTTAACAAAGATTTCATAATTTTTTCATTTGCTTCAAAGCACATCATTGCAGCAGTCTTGTTGCAAAAGAATGATGAGAGTTATGAACAACCCATTGCTTTCTTCAGTAAAACTTTGAGAGATGCTACACTTAAGTATAACATAATGGAAAAGCAAGCTCTTGCTTTAGTGAAAGCCATAAAAGATTTCAGAGTATATATCATATACTCTCACATAATAGCATATGTTCCAAATTCAGTGGTAAAGGACATTCGAACTCAAAATGGGCTTGATGGAAAAAGAGGCAAATGTATTGCCACCATACTAGAATATGACATTGAGATCAAGCCTACAAAATTGATTAAAGGCCAAGGTTTAGACAAACTCATGACTGAATCGAACTGTCTAGCCTTAGACATAAATTTCATTGTTGCCATAGATGATCAAGACGAGATGGCGACTCCACAAATCAATAAAGCTTTTATAGATTCACCCTAGAATGCAGACATTATATTCGTTTTACTCAACCTACAAGCTCCTCCTGGTTTATCTAGAACTAAAAGTAGATTCCTAAAAATGAAAGCAACAAAATATTCATGCAGGAATTTCATGCAGGAGATTGTGGGGGACACCTATACTAGAAAACAATTGCTGATAAGATTTTGAGGGCAGGTTTTTACTGGCCCACCCTTTTTCCAGATGTCAGAAAATATGTGACCTCATGTCACAAATGCCAAATATTTGAAGGGAAGAAGAAACTCTTGCCATTACCCCTCAAAACTATCTCAGTAGAAATGCCTTTTCAACAATGGGGTTTAGACTTTATTGGGGAAATTCACCCACCCTCCTCTGCCCAACATAAATGGATTTTGATAACCACTGACTACTTCACCAAGTGGATAGAAGCCATCCCTTCTAAACAAGCCACAGATTCTGTCATTATTTCATTTCTTGAGAACAACATCCTTTCTAGATTTGGGTGCCCACAAAAGCTCATCACTGATAATGTTGCTGCCTACAACTCTAAGAAAATGGTATATTTTTGTAACCGATACCATATCACCCTAGGACATTCCACTACCTATTACCCTCAAGGTAATGGACTTGCAAAATCTTCAAACAAAAGCCTAGTCAACATCATCAAGAAGTCCTCGTCAACATCATCAAGAAGTTGTTAGAAGATAACAAGAAAACCTGGAATAAAAGGTTGGTGAATGCCCTATGGGCAAACAGACTTACTACTAAGAAATCTATTGGTATGGATGTTGTTTTTCCATCCTCATTAGGAGTGCCAGTAATGAAAATGATTCAAGAGCTGCAAGTAGAACCAAATGACATACAAAGGAGGATAAACCAAACAATTCATTTGCAGCAAACCAAGGAAGAAGTTTATATCAAATCCCAAGTAATTCAAGACAAAATCAAGAAGATTTTTGATAAGAAAACTAAAGCAGACGATTTATTCATAGGTGATCAAGTACTAAAATGGGATTCCAAAAGGGAAGGCAAAGGAAAACATGGGAAATTTGACTTTCTTTGTAAAGGCCCATATATTATTTATGGTTACAGAGGCAACAATGCGTTTTTCTTAAAAGAATTAAATGGGACGGACTTACAAAGTGGACTAGTCAATGGTCAAATGCTAAAGCACTATTTTTTACCACAATAATCAGTAATTCATTTGCTCTATTCGCTGTGAATACCATAGCAAAGTTTAGATTGGAGTGGATGATTATCTTGTAAAGTTCAAGCCTGAAGAGGAAATCTTAAGCTTTAAAAGATATAACATCATATGTTTAAATAAAGGAGATCACAGAAATCGGTTCCAGGTGAAGCACAGTCAAGGTTCCAAGGCCACTGATCAGAAAGTTTTTGACATCTCACATAGAGATGCCATCCCCAAGTGGAGCCACTGTTAGGTTCCTATAATAATAGGGATCATAATTTTGAATTGTCTATGTTAAGTCTTGTAATATTGTACATACCTTTGCTTTGTTTGCAAATGTTTTCCATATTAAAAAATGAAAAGAGGGTGTGTCCTAAAAGAATATCAAAGGACCAAAAGAATGAAAAATCAAAAAAGATATAAAATATGAACCCCAAAAAAGGAAATAAAAAGAAATTCTAAAAGTGTTGCACGTTCAAATGCACTACTCTTAGTTTTCTTTTCCTCGGCAAATAAAATTGTGCGTAGCTTGTCCAAAATGCCACAATTCATGATGATCATACAGTTTAATCTTAATTATTCATGCTTTTAAATTTCAAGTCATGATAGTTAGTGAATAAAGATCTGACCAAACCATTTAATCTTGGCAGATCATTAGTTAGGTAGAGAATAAAAATGAGCTCATAAGTTTAATCTGAGCCATCGGAAGGCATAAGGTTAGAAATAAGTTAGTTTGCTTATCAAAAGAAAATAAAAGGGTCAACAAGCTCAAATGCACCCAATAAAGGAAAGAAAAAATGTTAGTATAAATTGGAGGGTAGGTAGAAGGCTTTTTAAAAAATCATAAGCATCCTTATGCTTAGCAAAAAATATCATTTTTTAACCTTTCCCAAATGAAAATCCCCTTCCCTTGTTTTAAATCCCTTTCGCCTTACCCTAACCCATTTTTCCTTTAAATGACCTATGTCCATCATTTAAATCCCTTTTTCCTTTACTAACTTTGCATAATTCAATTAAAACATGCAAAACCCACTTTTGCATGGTTTTAAAGCGTAGAATAAAAAGAAATCGGACCCCACTTTCCTTTTTCCCCTTGCTTAATACATTTCCCCCACCTTATACGGTTAACTCCACATGGTATTGATGTCCAACCCCACTTCATACTCTTCCGCACACATAAAAAACCTCGTCCACCGCCCGATCATTGATCACATCTAACGGTCCTCATGCATTATCGCATCCTCCCTACGGTCGATGTTTAAAGCTAAAGAAGGTTGTGAAATGGGTGGTTTTATCCACCCCTTCTCCTACCACGCGACACCACCAGATCTTATCACATCCCCCAGTCCCCAAACCACCATACTGCCCTTCGCCATGCGATAAACCACCGCGCCATGCCATAAACCACCCATTCTCCAAAGGATAAAACCCTCTCTATTCTTCTATTTTCCCATTCTCTGTTAATATTGTGAAGCAGACCAAAAGCCATCGCCAACCGAAAATAAAGCCCCTGCTGTCGCTTGAACCCTTCCACAACCAAAATTCACGATCTCCAGGTAATTTTAAATACCCACCTCCATCAATTGAATATCAAATTGATAAAAGAATTAAAAGTAATGGCTTCCTAGAGCATTCTAAATGTAAACCCTCTTCAACCTCCAGTAGCAGATGTCGAACACCTACCCTTGGCCGATAAAGACTTCAAAATCGTTGACACTGTGACAGATTCCAACCTCTTGGAGCTCCACTGCTGGAGCCATGACAAATATGTTGACCAGGCAGATGATATTCATCTTTGGGATTCTAACCTACCCAAGTATGCCTTTCCACAAACCTACCAATTCCTTGAACTCATCAGACTGTGCCAAATCAATTATTTGCCAAATGAAAGAGCCATAGTCACCCCTGCCCAAGAAATCTTATTCACTATCAATGCTCAATCCATTAATCAAATGTTACAATTTCAACCACAACCAAAGGGAGTGCCTCTTTCCATTTAAACCCTTACTAAGCTTTACCTAAAGCTAGACTTTCCTAAAAGGTCTCAAATCTTTCAGACTTTCCTCCCTGAAACAGCTCAAATTCCTAAGAAAAACTCACCATACTCTGCTGCCATGTTCCCAAAACAAACCAAGCAAATTGTAACCATGTTATCTTGTATTTTAGGATATTTTACTGATGAGCATGTAGATGAATCCATCCTGGGTTTCCTCTCTATCTTTTGCCCAGGCTAGCCTCCAGCTATAACTTTCAACTTTGCCTAATTCCTAGTGGATGCAATCCATGATCAGCTAGTCAAGCTGCCTGAAGGAGTGTTCAAATACTCCTCAGTTTTATTCCACATGTTTTTGTATTTTCAATTAGAAAAGTTTGCAGTCAGCCTCCAAAAACTAGACACGGAGGGTAATCCCCAATCTGTTGTCTTTTGGACATCCTTGATCAGAAAGGATCCCACATAATCCTACCATAAAGACTTCATTGATTCATTTGTTTATCCAATTGTCAATATGCTAAGCAGTAGCATTCAGCCTAGAATCAGTGAAGAGATAAATAAGGTCTTACAGTTGTCATATCAAAGTAAAACAAGAGACTGGTATCTATACCAAAATCATACAGAGATCAGAGTGTATGGAAGCCAACTAGTTCCATACAGGGTTCCCAAATACCTCCCAATGACAATATTTGCTTTGGAATACATCAGACAAATCTTGAATTCTAATGAAATCCATTTCCTTTCAGCTAAAAAGAAGACCCAGTTCAAGATTAAAAACCAAATAGGGCCTTTTATATGTAACAAAAGAAATGTTGGAAAGGAAGCAGATAGATGTTTACAAGAGTTCAAGTTCAGCAGCAGTTTCAAATGGAATTATGATCCTTTAGGTGTCATAAGTAAATTAAGAGTCAAATTCAAATTGACCCCCTTCATCCATGAATCAAAACCAGAAATTGAAAAGTATTCCAACCAGTCAGAGTGGTTGGAAAACACTCTTCAAGAGATGGATAAGCAGCTTGATACTAGTTCCATCCTGCATACTCCACACCCACAAGACAGAAATTCAAAAAGGGCTAGAGAAGAAGGATCCTACTCAGCTGAAACTACTTTTGATACTAAATTTAAGCTTGTGAGCAGAAAGAGAACCAAGCTTAATCCAATAATAGAGCATGAAAAGATAGTTGAAGCAGAAACAGAGATTATCATTAGGGGTGATGCACCCTCAACACATGTAGAAGAAACACCTCTGCCCTCATCTTCTAGTGCACATATCATTCAAAATCAGAATAATGCAGGAGTTTCATCATCTAGCAAAATAGTGGAGAAAGAGAAAGATATCATGGAGAGGTACAAAGAGATTAAAATAAAAAAATGAAGCATTAAAAGCTGCTATATGTACACAATATTGGAAACAAACTCCCAGATATCATAGTAGGTTGCTTTCAGCTTTTGGCCTCAAAACAAGGAAAATGCAGATGACTTTCCTACAGCCAGAGGTAAAGGCCCCAAGAACTTCAGAAGATTATAAGAAAACAACCTTCCAAATTCATGCCAAGGATGCGCATCCAATCGACCAGATTGAATTTCATAAACAGGTAGAAGAAATGATATATTCAACGATGACATAAAAAGCTCTAAGTGTCCAAAAATTGAAGAATTCTCTTGAAAATGTACAGTCACAGTTAAAGCTGGAAAGGGCCTCATCACAAGCAAAGGGCAATAGGATTAAGTCACTAGAAGATTTGGTAATTGAAATTGGCTATAATCCAACCAACATCAAGGCAGCAAAAGAACTCGTTAAAAAGAAAGATGCAAACATAGTTGCACTCAAGAAACAGCTAAAGCTACCAACCATTGAACATCCACAAACCAAGGAGTTTTTGGAGACACTTAATCAAAAGGATGAGATGATGACCTTAATCATCCAGTTGACAACTCAACTAAGAGAAATGGAGACAAAAATGGATAAACTGGTATAGGAGAAACAGGCTAGCAGAGAAGCAATTCCCATTACTGCTATTCCGATAGGAGCTGCAGCAGCAACAGCATGAACATCAATTCCAGCAGCTACATCATCTACAGTAGCAACAAAATCAGCAAAACCAACAGCCCATCCCACTGATAAGGCCAGCAAATTGATGCAAGCAATGGAAGATATGTCCATTCAAACAACACAGATTAATAAGCTCAAGGAGCAAGTGAAGAGCTTAGAAGATGAAAAGAAATTAGCAGAAGTAATGCATCAAGCTGAGAAACAAAAAGACAATAGATTGAATGACAGGATCCACCAGCTAGAAAAAGAATTGTCACTAAAGGAGCCTTTGGCCCAAGCAAAGCAACATTTGTGGGCCAATATCATTAACTCAGTTAATGATATTTGGCCTTCTATATAGGTAATATTTGAACAGAATGATTTGGTAAAGGAAGCCAGTCAGGCAATTCAAAGGGTAAAAGCAGATCTTGGGGAGAAACCAGAGGAAGACTCTAAAATAATCAAATTTCTAAATTCTAAAAACAAGTATGAATTAGAGGAGCTTGGGATAACTGACAGAACAAAGACTATTCTAGAAGTGAAGAAAGTTATTTCCAAAATATATCTGATGATACAGCTTGAGGAGAAATGTCAAAACATGAAACTTGCAGTAAACAGATTTTTTGACAAGTTTGAAGTAAGGAGACAGAAGGGTCTGCTAATCCTTTGGTAATTAATGATAAACTGATGAAACATGAAGACTATGATAAAAAGATGGGAGAAGTAGCCAAAGAGACTTCCAACAGTTCATCCATGAAAGGTGTGCCCACAGGAAAAGTGCTCCTCCAAACTTTAGAAAACTTCTTTTACCTCCAGCACGGGGTAAATCACCTTTTTGTGAACAAGCCTACATTTGCCAAATATACAGAAGTAGATGAGATTTATGGGGGGATGATAAAAATCAAACTCCCAAATGAAGAGACATGGGAAAAATGGTGTGACTTACTATAAAGGATGAAAAAAGAGAATCAGATGAAAGACAAGTAGATGAAAGAAACAGTCTAGTAACAGCAAGCAAATAAAAAGAGACAGATGTCAGTCAGTTAAAAAAGGTGTCACTATCTTTTTGCATAAAGATATTTATTTTCTTTAAATAAATCCTAGTCAGTTGACAGGATATTTTGTAAAGTTTTGTATAAATACTTCATCATTTGAAGTATCAGGGGTGGATTTCTGAATATTTTTGTAGCTGACTAATCTATTACCTGAGGGTTATTGTACCAACTTTCAGTTGATAGACAGAACAAGTTATAAAAAGACTTCTTTACAAGATTTATGTGTTGAGCTATCTCAGTGAAGTATAAATTTCAAATTGTTCATGTTTCTTTCTAAGTATTTCATAAACTTTCATGTGTTCTAAATTTAAATGTTATAACAGGAGTTTTACTGCAGAATTTGCTTAAACATTACACTCTGCTTTTAACTATTATACATGTTTATGTTTTCTTCTGATATTTGGTTTAGAGAATTCTTAATTGTCCTCTGATTCCTCTAATCCCGATTGATTTTCTTCATCCTTCTTCAGTATCTGGTTTGAGGAATTCTTAGTTGCTCCTTGATCCCGATTAAAAAATCATTTCACAATTCATCCTTGAGATCTGATATAGCTCACCTATCTTGCCTTGTAATACTTCCTTTATAGTTTGTTGATTGTTCTGTTTTCAAACTCATATTGACTCCATAGCCCAATGGAAATGGAAAAGCACCTATTCATCTAGATCATGAATTCCACCAACCAATCAAAACCAATCCAATTAAGCAGACATAACTAGCCTAAAATTCATTCAAATAAATAAAGTTAAATCATATAGAGAGAGCCCTCTCTGAGGTTAGGAAGGCTAGATCCTAAGCTCCAAAGTAGGTTTGTAGTTACCTCTGATATTTCTTTTTAATGCATTGAACAACCCCTGGAAATTTCGGAGTGATAACAATATCAATGGCCGAGATTAAGTCCCTAATCAACGGCTAAGATTAGATCTAGCTTGATCCATGTCTTTTGGACCATTCTAACACAGTTTCATATTAATACACATTAATATTTTATTTTACTCCATTACAAATATTAATAATTTTAATATCTCCTAAACTGTTTAGAATCTACCCAAACCCTTTCTGGGTATTGGAGATCTCATGTGCCCAACCTCTCCACCAAATTTCATAGCTAGAGCACATCTGACACTACCCCAAATCAATAGGAAGTTATCTTGATATACAAACTGTTGATATAATTGTACTTCTGGAAACTTGTAGTATGCAACTTCGAATTGAGGTTGCTTGTCCATCAGATAGTATGGCTTCTTTAACGAGTGCTTGCCCATTCTAGTTGTCCTCAAATATATAAGTTCTGAGAATCCGAGATTTCAGGACTGAGATTTTATAGAAGAGAATAGTGTTATGTTGTAAACCGAGACTGTGGGAGGCATGAAAGCTGTTGGTAAGAACCCTGAAGGTTTTTATCCTTTCGACTGTAGATCTCCAAAACCCTTGTTGTTGAAGACTATCTCCTTGAATGGATAGGCAGCAATCCTTGTTACTATATATTGTTGTTGTAAGCTAATCCTTTGATCCAGGGTTTGATCAAGATGTAGATCTTTAGCTTGCTTGGATATCTTCATTCTTGAATGTCTCTTATCTGCCCTTATTTTGATTGTTGAACCAATCCCTCTAATACCATGTTGAAGAATCTAGGGCATGCATATTTAGGGTGATTCTTCGATACATGATAACAATTTGTGAAGTGTTAATGTGATTTTTATCTTAGCTTGATTATTTACTTCATTAATAGCATGTGTGAGTTAATTTCATCAAACTGCTACCAAACAAAAGAGACAAGAACACAAATGATTGGCTATCTGTCAGGGCCAAAACCTCTCCCTCTTGGAGAGGAAAACCCATACGTAAATTCTTCTTATAGAGATTCCATTGACGAATACCAAGACCATGACCCTTGACACAATATGCCTCTCTAAGACTAAGATATCAATCCTCTTCTTCCTCGCTTCTAGAATCATCATCCTTGCTGCACCTCTGATATCATCCCTACGTCATTTCCAAGAACTTCATTACTACTGCAAGATCATTGCTACACCATGGAAGCCATTACTTGTTGAAATATTCACTGTTGCTTTTCCATCATGTCAACAAACTCCATTGAGATCTTCATTGTGACAATCACCGTGATGACTGATAAATCATACAGATTTAGATCATGTCGAGAATGTATTTCACTCTGTTCTTATTATGTTGAGACAGTATTGTCTCTCACTGTGTTGTAACCCTCTTTATCGTCACAGGGTCTCCTTCCCATTATACCGAGACCACCACAATGAAATCGTTTGGATCCTCTTTAGTATGACAAGGCTATAGCAACGGTATACTGAGATATACATCGAGATCACAAGGAGACAGATGTAATGTTCACCGAGACTGTATGTATTAACTGTATTCCTTCATTCACCAAGACAGTAGCAATTACTATCTTTACCGAAATTCCTTTCAACAGAGTATATGTATGTCGAGTTCATAACTGGAATGGTATATACATAAGCCGAGGTTGATCCATCCATAGATGTATGCGCTTCTAGAATAGACTGCGAGTTGGTATGTTGTTGAAGGGTTACCGAGATACACAAGTCTATACACCAAGACTGCTCCTTGTAATTGTTGATTTGGGGTATGATTTAGATCATGTCGAGAATGTATTTCACTCTGTTCTTATAATGTTGAGACAGTATTGTTTCTCACTATGTTGTAACCCTCTTTATCATCACAGGGTCTCCTTCCCATTATACCGAGACCACCACAATGAAATCGTTTGGATCCTATTTAGTATGACAAGGCTATAGCAACGCTATACTGAGATATACATCGAGATCACAAGGAGACAGATGTAATGTTCACCGAGATTGTATGTATTAACTTTATTCCTTCATTCACCGAGACAGTAGCAATTACTATCTTTACCGAAATTCCTTTCAACAAAGTATATGTATGTCGAGTTCATAACTGGAATGGTATATACATAAGCCGAGGTTGATCCATCCATAGATGTATGCGCTTCTGGAATAGACTGCGAGTTGGTATGTTGTTGAAGGGTTACCGAGATACACAAGTCTATACACCAAGACTGCTCCTTGTAATTGTTGATTTGGGGTATCATTGGATGTGCTCTAGCCACAAAAATTGGTGGAGAGGCTAAAGCACATGAGATCTCCAATACCCATAAATGGTTTGGGCAGATTCTAAACAGTTTGGGAGATATTGAAATAATTAATATTTTTAATGGAGTCCCTAAGTCTAAACTTAGGGAAAATAAAATATTAATGTGAATTAATATAAAACTCTGTTAGAAGGGTCCAAAAGTCATGGATCAAGCCAGAGTTAATCTTAGTCGTTGATTAGGGATTTAATCTCGGCCGTTGATTTGTCAACAAGAAAAGTATAAGAGGAGGCTTGAGGGTCACTTGGAGAACACACTAAGGGAGACCAATTAGTTCAATTTCTGGAGCAGGGTTAGCTAAGAAATTGGAACTAGTGATCTGGTGAGCAGTCAGGAGGTAGAAAGTAAGGAACAGAGACATGGGAGAAGGCACTAGAGACTAGCGCTGAGGCAAGAGAGGCAGACACAGAGGCAGCAGGAGACTGCACAGTCACTAGAGGGCCTGTGTGGGTGACATAGAGAGACCTAGGGCTGACGCAGTCAAGTGTTGATTTGGGGTAGCATCGGATGTGATCTAGCTACCAAATTTGGTGGAGAGGTTGGGGCACATGAGATCTCCAATACCCAGAAAGGGTTTGGGCAGATTCTAAACAATTTAAGAGATATTAAAATAATTAATATTTTTAATGGAGTCCCTAAGTCTAAACTTAGAGAAACTAAAATATTAATGTGGATTAATATAAAACTGTGTTAGAATGGTCCAAAAGACATGGATCAAGCCAGATCTAATCTTAGCCGTTGATTAGGGACTTAATCTCACCCGTTGATAAGTCAACGAGAAAAGTATAAGAGGAGGCTTGAGGGTCACTTGGATAGTGCACCAGAGTGATCAATCATTCTATTCTCTAGAGCGGGGTTTGCTAAGAGAGAGAGAATCAGTGATCGGAGTTGCAGCTGAGGAGCATTGAGTACAGAGATATAGAGAGGCACAGATAGTGCCAGGAGAGCAGCGCAGGAGCCAGAGAGAGTGACACAGTAGCAGCCAGGGCTCACGCAAGGCCACGCAGAGGCAGTTGAGCGCTGCGCAATGCTTCAGAGAGGCTAGCGTCGCTGATGCAGACGGCCAAAAGGCTGACGCAGGGCCTCCTGAGGCTAACGCGGGGCTAGCGCTGGGGAGAGAGAGGCTGACGCAGTCCAGAAAGGTAGACGTTGGGGTTTCTGGGGCAGATTGGAATTGAGGAAACTGCCAGAAGGTTTATCCAGGGTTTCAGCTGAGACATTTGTCTCAGACTGAGAGGTACTATTGCCCAGGAATTTTTTGTTGGGTAAGCCGGATTTGGCACCTAGATTATACTCTGAACTTGCTTAATAAGAAAACCCTCAGATAGCTACACCAGTTTTCCCGCATTGGGTTTTCCGAGAACATTGGTCCAAAAATAACGGTGTCATTTGGTGTGATTGTTTTTGTTTCCTTCAGTTGATGATCTATAATATGTTGAGCATGCACTAGTGTTTATTTTCAATATTTACATTGTAAATAACTTGTTAAGTAATGGAACAAGTAGGTAGGAATAAATCAGTAAAGTGCATGGAGGGTTTCTAACTGATAGACTTAGAAACTTCAATATGGTATCAGAGCGTGGTTGCAAATCACAAGAGAACTGAGGACATCAGCCAAGCGGAGCAATAGCAGCAGAAAATAGTTGTCCTGAGCGCCAGAAGTTCTTTCTTGTAGAGCAGCAACAAGGGAAGGGTGACGCAGTGCCTACGTCATCAAGGATGAGCCAAGAAGAGGCAGCGTAGAGGCTAAGGGAGGCAGAGGGAGTCTCACGCAGAGCCACATAGAAGCTAGGAGGGCTGACACAGTTGGTTAAGGAGGTCGGGTTGCTAGTGTCGGGATTGCGCAGAGCCTAGGAGCTCTCACCTTCAGGTTGTTGGGGTTTAGAAGGCTATGGGAACATTGCAGAGTGGAGCTAGTGAGGTACTGTAGTCAGAACAGTACCTAACAGGGCAAGGCCAAGAGGAGGGAGTTGCTACTGAGGGTTTCTAGCTGAGAAATCCAGATCAGTGGTGTGGTTGCACAGACGATCAGAGTACGGGGCATCTCAACATCGGCAAAAGGATTTCCAAGACGAAAATCGAGACTCAAAGGGAGTCAGATCGAGAACTTCCAAGAGGGAAGAAGAAGATCATCGTGGCACTACACGAAGTAAGAGACTAGGATAGACTGGACGGAGCGTCAAACTTCGCAGTCTGGAAGGCCAGAATCTTATGCGTACTTGACAGAAATCGTGTCAAGCACTTCGCCTTGAAAACGATAGTTATCCCAATCGACCCAACTGAGAACGACAAGTACGAGGAGGCAATGGCGAGGGCCAAGAGCATCATCCTTGACGAGGTCAAGGACCATTTAGTACCACACATTGTTGAGAAGGAAACAGCAAGTGAGATGTGGGAGGCCCTAAGAAAATTGTACCAGCATACTTCTGTGCAGAGAAGGATGTTACTAGAGAATCAGCTGAGGTCGTATCAGGTGAAGAAGGGAGAATCGATTGACACCTTCCTCGGAGGACTGAATGAGATCCAAGATCAATTGACTGCTATAGAAGCCACGCCGGATCAGGAATTGATGGTGAGGACAACCCTGAATGCAATCTCATAACACTGGGAGGTATTCGTCCAGAGTATACTGGGCGGAGGGACACTTCCACCTTGGGATGTGATGTGGGCGGCTCTTTGCCAAGAAGAGATCAGACGACAATCAAAAGCGGAAAGCAGCAGTAAGGGGATCAGAGTCAAGCAGAAGGAGGAGGATGTTGCCCTAGCATTTGAGGGAAAGCAAGAAAAGTGAAAGAAGAAGGATCTCTCCAAGATCAACTGCTTCCACAGTGGGGGGTTGGGTCATTATGCGACCCAGTGTCCAAGGAAGAAGAGTAAGAGAGAGTCTTCCGAGACTAAGGCAGCACCAGCAAGGGTAGAGAAGGAAGTGGAGATAGATGATGACTGTGCCATGAGTGCACACGTGCCACTTGAGAAGAAGTGGGGAGACATCGAGTTGTAGTCAAGTAGACTGCAAGCGATGAGGGGCAGGATCCTCGAGGTACCCAGCCTCTTGGATTAGACCTTGCTATGGGAGCCCCGAAGAGGAGTAGCAACACTGGCTAATGTGGGTAGAGATGAATGCGGATGAAGCAGCAAAGAGAGCTACAGTGCAAAATTCCCAAGACAGTGTGAGGCTAGCAAGCTACAACAGTGCGAGAGGCACGGGAGTGTTGCACCAGTGCAGGATGGCATAGAGAGGTGTGCAACGGTGCGAGATGCGAAGAGTTGTTGCAGCAGCGCAGAGGTCAAAGAGGGAGCACTTGTCAACGGCATAGGGAGCTTCAGTATCAGGAGGGTCTCTAGCCCAACAGGTAGGTCAGAGTCGGAGATCAGTTACTTACTTCTCAGTAACTAATTTGCAATGTAGCAGTGGGCAGCACAATGCAGCATGATGAGAGGAGCTACAGTGTGGATTGAATGTTGGGAGAAAGGACCGGCAATAGCACGGATGCAGAGGGAGTTGTCGTACAGATGTAGCAGTGGCACTGGCAGAACCATGGGCAGCAGTACAGGATACAACAGTACAGAGGATGGTGGGCAGCAGGCCTAACATCAACACAGGGATCGATGTCAAATGATCAGAGTAATACTCAGTGAGGAGTATTGCTAGATGTGCTCTAGCCACGAAATTTGGTGTAGAGGTTGGGGCACATGAGACCTCCAATACCCAGAAAGGGTTTGGGCAAATTCTAAACAGTTTAGGAGATATTAAAATAATTAATATTTTTAATGGAGTCCCTAAGTCTAAACTTAGGAAAAATAAAATATTAATGTGAATTAATAAAAATTGTGTTAGAATGGTCCAAAGACATGGATCAAGCCAGATCTAATCTTAGTTGTTGATTAGGGACTTAATATCGGCTGTTGATATGTCAACGAGAAAAGTATAAGAGGAGACTTGAGGGTCACTTAGAGAGTACACGAGAGTGATCAGTGATTCAATTCTCTAAAGCGGGGTTTGCTAAGAGAGAGAGAATCAGTGATCGGAGTTGCAGCTGAGGGGCATTGAGTACAGAGAGACAAAGAGGCAGAGATAGTGTCAAGAGAGCAATGCAGGAGCCAGAGAGAGTGACGCAGTAGCAGCCAAGGCTCACGCAAGGCCACGCAGAGGTAGCCGAGAGCTGCGCAGTGCTTCAGAGAGGCAAACGTTGCTGACGCAGAGGGCCAGAAGGCTGACGCAGGGCCAACACTGAGCAGAGAGAGGCTGACGCAGTCCAGAAAGGCAGACGTTGGGGTTTTTGGGGCAGATTGAAGCTGAGGAGCTGTCGGAAGGTTTATCTGGGGTTTCAGCCGAGACGTTTGTCTCAGACTGAGAGGTAATACTGCCAAGGAAATTCTATGTTGGGTAGGCTGGATTTGGCACCCAAATTGTACTCTGAAATTGCTTAATAAAAAAACCCTCAGATAGCTGCACGAGTTTTCCCTCATTGGGTTTTTCCGGGGACATTGGTCCAAAATAACGGTGTCATTTGGTGTGATTGTTTCTGTTTCCTTCAATTGTTGATATGTAATGTTGAGCATGCACTAGCGTTTATTTTCAGTATTTACATTGTAAATAACTTGTTAAGTAACGAAACAAGTAGGTAGGAATGAATCAGTAAAGTGCATGGAGGGTTTCTAACAGGTAGACTTAGAAACTTCAACATCAAGCAGGGGCTGACGCAGACTGTTTGGGAGCCATGCAGAGGTCAGCCAAGCTGACGCTGGGACTAGGAGAAGTGCTAGAGAATTTTTTCTCTATGGGTAAGCCAGTTTGGCACCCTGTTGCACTGAAGAATCGCTGGATAATAAAATCCTCCCTTGCTGCACCGGTTTTCCCACATTGGGTTTTTCCGAAGACTGTTGTCCAAAATTTTTGTGTCAATGTGTTGATTCTTGTACATATGTTTGCTTTTGTATTATAGTGTGATATCTGCAACAAAAATTATTTTAATGTTTATTGAAGGAATTTCTTAAATAACTTATTGAAGAATAAGTAGGAAAAGTAAATCAGATGTTGCAGTGTGATAGAATTTTCACATGGTATCACAGGGAGTAATCAGAGACTAGAAGGGAAAATTAGTTATGGGTCGAGACCACGATGCAAAGACATCCACGTCAGGGGACTCGCACGAATTTTCAGAAAATTGCACAAGAGAAAGAGACTTTGATTTCTCTATGTTGGCTTCCAGGCTAGAAGAAGAAGTGGCTTGTATGACTAGTTTTGCATCATTAGAAGTGTGGTATATAAAGAGTGGAGCCTCGTGGCATATGACGGGAATCAGGGAATGTTTCTCAGAATATCGAGAAGAGAAGATGAACTTTCAGATCACCATGGGGAACAAGGCAAAGTGTACTCCAGTAGGGAAGGGTACCATAGTTTTTCAAACAGAATCAGGAGAACGTTTCTGTGCTACAAATGTGCTGCATGTACCAGGATTGGGGATGAACTTACTTTCCGTGTCACAACTTCAAGGCAAGGGCTATGACGTCTACTTCATCAAGGAGAAGGTATACGTCAAACACCCGAGCTAGAAAAAGGAAGTGCAGATCGGGATCAAAAGTAACAGGTTGTATAGATTACAACTAGAATCACCAATGGCACTAATAGGTAGTCATGAAGACAAGGACTTGAATGAACTATGGCACAGAAGAATGGGTCATTTGCACCATGGAGCTCTGAGAATTTTCAAAAGCACTGTAAAAGGAGTTATGGATCTGAGTATGGAACGAGATGATGTATAAAGAGGATGCGCTCTAGGAAAGTATGCAAAGGCAGCATTTCCTAGGAGCAAACACAGGGCCCGGAGTGTACTAGGATTGATACACTCAGATATCTGCGGACCTATGTCCATCAAAGCTCTCAGTGGTGCCGAGTATTTCCTTACCTTCATTGATGGCCACTCAAGGAAAACTTGGATTTATTTTCTGAAAACCAAGGAAGAGGTTTTTTGTCAATTCAAAGAGTTCAAGGCTCTAGTGGAGAATCTGACTGGGAAGAAAATAAAAGTTTTGCACTCAAATAATGGTGGAGAGTGTGTCGATAAGGACTTCACTGATTTTTGTGCTAAGGAGGGCATCAAAAGAGAGTGGACAACTCCCTACAATCCGGAGCAAAATCGAGTAGCAAAAAGAAAGAACAGGACTATTGTAGAAGCAGCTAGGGCCATGATGTATGATCAGGATATGCTGAAATTCCTGTGGGCAGAAGCATGTAACACAGCAGTCGATGTTCAGAACAGGACTCCTCATCGAGCATTGGGCAAGATTACTCCAAAGAAATTTTTCATAGAGAAGACACCTGAAGTCAATCATTTCAGGATACTTAGGAGTTTAGCATATTGCCACGTACCAGAGGAAGAGGAAGAAGCTGGATCAAACTGCGGAAAAGGGATATCTGATGGGATATAGCGAGAACAATAAGGCATACGGAATCTATCTTCTAGGGAGCAAGAAGGTAGTAGTTCGACAAGATGTAAAGTTCATGGAGGACAGGGTTTTCAGAAAATCTTGTGAGATGCCTTCCGAGGAGCAGTCAAAAGAGGAGTCACTGGTTAAAGCCTCTTCAACCAATGGAAGTAAAAAATTCTTCCTCAGTCAAGAAGATTCTCAAGATGAGGAGGAGGAGCTAACAGAAGCACCTGCTGGCAAAGGAAGAACTAGCAGGGAACTTCGTCAGATTTTGCGAGATGAAGAGGACTTCACTGGTGCGCCAAGAAACAATAAGAGGGAGCGAAAACAGCCAGATAGATATCAGGCATTAGTAGCGCAGGATGGGGAGCTTGCCAATTTCAAGGAGGCAGCTCAACATCATGTTTGGCTAGACGCAATAGTAGAGGAGTACAACTCCATAATGCTGAGGAATGTCTGGGAGGTAGTGCCAAGGCCTCAAGACAGATTAGTGGTAGGTTGGAGATGGATCTACAAGATCAAATACGCTACAGACGGCAGTGTTGAGAAATACAAGGCCAAGTTTGTGGCTAAGGGGTATGCTCAAAAGGAAGGAATTGACTACGAGGAGATCTTCGCTCCGGTAGCCAGGTATACGTCTATTAGGGCCGTGATATCTCTTGCAGATTAGATGGGATGGTAGATTCATCAGATGGATGTCAAAAGTTAAAACGGCTTTTCTGAATGGGGTAATAGAACAAGAGGTATACATTGAACAACCAAAGGGATTTGAGACACATGTGAAGAAGTCTCATGTATGCAGATTGAAGAAAGCCTTGTATCGGCTGAAACAAGCACCTAGAGCATGGTATGGTCGAACAAATGTCTACTTGCAGAAGATGGGATTTGTCAAGAGTGACGTGGATCCGAATCTCTACTATCTGGTTGTAGAGAATGAGCTGCTAATTTTAGTATTGTATGTGGATGATCTCTTTCTGACAGGATCATCCATATTTGAGGCAATTCTAACGATGGAATCTCCAAGAATCTCAAGCCCTAGCTCTAGGATCGAATTGTGCCTATGCATCCCAAGGCTAGACCTCAATAGGATCAATTCAACCTTTTGAAGAAAATATTCTTGTTTGGTCCTTTCCCCTCACCTTGTCCAGGATAGGAACATCATTGGTTGCTATATTCCATCCCCAAACCTGAGCTGGGTCCACTTGGCCATGTGTGGTCCCATTTCTCAATAAAAACTATTTGGCAAGGACCATTTGGGAATCTAAGTTTCCCAAGGATTATAGGGATTGAGAAACTTTTTCATAAGCCTATCCTTTCTCCCTCAACCCTCCAATCCTCACCGCTTATTCCTGGTGGACCAAGTCCCTTGCTTAAAGAGCAAGTAAGCTCCATTCTTCACTCCATCCTTGGGAAAAGATTTCCAAGGTCACTTCACCTATCCATTGACATATACTTTACAAGTCAATCCCTACACTACTAGGACTCCTCCCATCGGTGAAAGTTCGTAAAGAGCAGGGAGACTTAGTTATAGTGACAATGGACTAAGCCTCCACAGTTTCCTTTAACCTAGCAGTTGCCCTTTTAGGAATCCCTTTAGGTCCCCTGCTAGTTTGAGTGGTAACAAGCTCCATGAATGATAGACAAGGGGGTGGCCACTTGATCTCCAAGCAAAACATCATGTGGTGCTCCAAGTGGCTATGGGGCACAAGTAGTGGTCTCATGGGTCTCCTAATGAAAAATAAGCCTGTAGATTGCTCCAAATGAGGGCACGAAAGGTAGTGCTTGCCCTACCATGTCTCAGGGACAAGACAAACCTCCTCTAGGCCTCAAATCAGCTGCTAAACCCTGTATATACTGCTAAGACACATGGGGGCATCGTTGGTCCAAGTGCATCATCTCGCATATAATGTGGGGCAATGAACAAGTTGTTGAAGATGTTGCGGCTTCCCATGGCATGAGATAATGCTCTGACACATGACGGAAACCCATGGCTCTCAACACTTCCCCTACAATTGACAATACGATCCTCTCGTGGGCTTGGGCCCCAGTTAAGTTGCCCAACCCATAATGCAACCACCTGTCAATACTGTATAAGATCCAATACATCTCCTCACCTTCAAGTACAATATTTCATTAGTGCATCTAAGTGAATCAATTTTGTTAGTCAAGGGCACAAATGAAACTTCATAGTGGGTTACCCTTCTAAATTTGGGGCTTTGAGCATGTAAGGGTGTTAACTCCCTAGGTAGGAGTGGTTAATAAACAACCCAATTAGGTGTTCCCAGCCCCGAAAGGGAAGGACATGTTCAAGGTACATCCTTCAAGTGGTAGGTGTAATGTGGATAATAATGAGGATTGAGACACAGGGATCTCAAGGCCAAATGCCATGGGCTCAAGGGTGGTAATGATGAAGGATGTCCACATATTTGGGTGTATGAATGTAGGAGGGAGCAATCAAGGTACATGAGTTACCCCAAACTTTGTTTTTCCACCCTTCTTCATTTTTTTTGTTTTTTATTGATTTTTCTTTTATTTTACTGCTTGGAGCTCCAGGGGATGAAACCATGTTGTGTATGACATAGCAGTGATTACCCCCTTAAAGTGGAGCAGTTCATCACCCACCGAGGGTTGGGACATGCATGGGTTCCTCAATGATGCAAGGGATGTTACCCACCACCTATGGGTAGTGTATATAGAAGAAAAAATTTCTCCTAGATGGTCCTCAGCCGACAGCCAACAACCACCAAATAGCTCAATGTGCCATTGTCTCTGCCACTTGAGCCAGCGATGTGGTCCCTCAACCACTTGTCATGATTGTATGTTTAAAGGTGGGCCTCCCGACCCCGAAGGTATAGCTTTTCATTGGTATAGTTGAGTAATTTTCTTTACTTGTCATGGGCACTTTTGAGCATGGATTGGTGGGGAGATTCAAGGTTAGGTCTGTATTCTATCTCCACTGCCTGATTTCGTGGTTACCTTTATATCCTAGTCCCGTGGGATCTACTTTATTGGCCATTAGCTTTAGAGTTGCCACTATATGGGAAATCTCGATTTTGGTTGCGTGGTCCCGCTTCCCGATACCACCTACATCACTCCCCTTACACACATTTTAGCCCCATTCATCTCTTTTCCCATTTGGGTCCACATAGAGTTAGCCTCCCCCTCCCCTCGTCCACACCTTGGGTCGGGCTTAAAACGATGCCCCGGAGGTTGATGCAGCTAAAAAGAAAAGAAAAAGCATAATTTGGCCACTCTCAATAGGAAATGTACCACAAAATGCAAAAGATGGTCGGGACATACAAATTTAGCACAACGGGCAAAAGCCAAAAGTGAGCTCTACCCCTTATCCATGGCCATCGCCCTGGTTCCTAACTTCCTATGGACCCTAGATGAGCCCCCTTTATTATTAAGGAACCCATGATTGTCCCAACCCCTACTGGGCAATGGACTGCCCCACCTTAATGGGGTATCAACTACTACATATTACACATCATGCTCTCATCCCCTGAAGCCCCGAGTAGTTATAAAGAAAAATCAATCAAAGGCAAAAGGCATATGAAGGGTGGAAAAACAAAGGTCGGGGTAACTCATGTACCACGATTTGCTCCCTCCTACACTCATATACCCAAGTGTGGGCTTCCCTTATTATAGCTACCCTTGTACCATGACATGTGGTCTGGATGATTCCCCTGATCCCCACTCGATTCCATTGCTATATCATGTACCACCTATCACTAGAGGGATGTACCATGGACATGTCACCCCCTTTAAAGGTTGAAACCACCTAATAGGGTCCTTGATTAACCCCCTTATTGAGATTGAAGGCACTTGTATATGCCAAAGCCCACTATGGAAAATGTCACCATGAAGTGCCCCATTGGTTCCATGACTTGTAAACTCTTTTACTTGATTATTCTAATGATTGGTTGTATTGGAGGGCAAGGGGGTGCATTGGATCTTATCCAGGATTGCAAGTGGGTTTCCATTTGGGGCTTGGTCTCCCTATACGGGGTCCTCGCCCTCCAGTGGGTCGCATTGGCACTTGTATGGTGAGCGTTGAGAACCATGGGCCTCCACCATAGCAAAGAGTACTTCATGGATCCCTAGCACCACTCATTGATTGCTTGGTTCCACCTTTTGGATGAGGATGATGCACCTAGTTCACCATGCCCATCCAGGCTCCACACTTGCACCATACACTTGGCAGATGTTCCGAAGTCCAAAGGATGTCTCCCACTACAGAAGGAGGGCTTATATCATCATCTTAGCCCTTACAGATAATCTACAGTCATTTCCGTTCCACTTGGAGACCCATGAAGATGTCCTTGTGCCCCTACACCCACTAGGGAGCACCACAGGTTCTTGCTCAGAAAACAAGGGGCCAACCCTTTGTCCACTATGCTTGGAGTCCATTTCTACATCATGGCACCCCTTAGACTACATTAGGTCTCCTCAAAGGCCCAACGACTCACTTTATTGATCATTTGACACTCTTGAGAGGCTTATTCTCATGTTATTGAGCTGTTTGGTGGGCTTGTCACCAAAAATATTGTTATTATGCACATTATTGTATTCTAGGGACATTATTAGTCGAAATTAGGCCATTTGAATCCCTTAGAGGATTGTATAAATAGAAGAGAGGCAATCTCTCTCATTGATCATAATTCAGATTGGATTTTTTGCTCGTGAGATTTTCGCTATCCCTTTGGACAATGAGTTTGGATATTATGGATGAATTTTGATGTTTGGATATCTCTCTCTTGTCTTGGAACTTCATTATTGGCATTATTTGCTGATTGGATATGCTTTTTTGTACAAGTGCTCTTTTCATGCTTATTCTCGTTATTTACTTTGTCACATGAATGTTGCTGGAATTTTCGCTATACAAGTCTAAAATTTATTGTTTTTCTATAAGAATTAGCGGAAATTGTGACCTTTTATAGCATAGCATCATGTCATAGGCCATGTATGAATGGGTGAATGTTCCTAGATATAATTTGTGATAAATACATCTCAATAAGTCATCAATTCTTGCAAATCGAAGTATAAAGTCCTTGAAGCAGTTGCTCTCATGCCCTAATGCCATGCGAAGTTGTTTCAAGGCCTCCTTTATTGGGTGAACTCTTTCCAAACAATAAATTCTCCTTGACTCCATCTCTCCCAAAGGACAAGGCACTATTCCTCCATAGGTGATCACTTTCAATACTTATTCTTTTCACCTCTCTCTTTTTCTAGGCCTAGCCTACATATGTCACCTAGGGCATTAATTATCTCACAATATAGCCATCTATACACTTAAATTTTTGGTCCACAACTATGTTGATGTTTGCTCTAGAGGCCCTCCAAATTTGAAGCAAATCCGACGGTGGGATCTCAAGATATAGCAAGCCCTAGCTCAAGAACCATTTTTTTGTCCTAGTTTCCCCTTGGCTAGTGTCCTCATTAGGATCATTGAATTCAAACCTCAAATAATATTTGTCCTTTGATCCTCTTCTCCTCCCTAATTAGGTCAAGTCCCTCATTGGGTGATCAACTCCATATCCTCAACCTAATTTTGGGTCTGCTTGGCCTTATGTGGTCTCGCTTCTTATCAAAGCTAATCCTTCAAAGACCATTTAGAAACCAAGTTTTCACAAGGATTTTGAGGTCTAGGAATCTCCTATGCAAGTCAGACTTCAAACCCTAGCCCCTAAAATCCTCCTACCCCTTCATAAAGAGCCTTTCACCTTGCTTCCCAACCAAGCAAGCCACATATTTGAGCCTCTCTTGTGAATAGGCTTTTGGTATCACCTTTCATCCTATCATTGATATATTCATTACAGTGATCCTTATTATACCGACTCTCCTCCCATCAATGAAAGTCCGTAAATAGCAGGGAGCCTTAGTTGAGGCGACATTGGGCTATCACTCCATTGTTGTCCCCTTACCTAGTAGTTGCTCTGTAGGATCCCCTCCTAAGACCCCTGCTAGTTTGAGCAGTAATAGGGGGCATGCATAGGGGACCTAGGAACCAGGGTGATGGCCATAATGATAAGGGGTAGAGCTCATGTTTGGCTTTTGCCCACATGCTAAATTTTATGTCCCAACCATCTTTTGCATTTTGTGGTATGATTTCCTTTTGTATGTGGCCATGATATGCTTTTACTTCTACCTTTTTTAGCTACATCAACCTTCGAGGCATCGTTCCAAGCTTGAACCAAACATGCGAACAAGGGGAGGGGGAGTACCAGAGCCTTGTTGACCCAGAGAGGGAGATGATGAAAAAGGGCATGTAATGTGCGGAGGGGAATGAAAAATGTGGAACAGGAAAACGGGACCGCACTACCCAAATTGGGGTTTCCCAAGTAGTGCCCAACCTAAAATTGTAAGCCAGGAGGGGAGATCCCACTGGACTAGGGTTGAGGATTAGCCCCCCATTTAAGGCGAGGGAACAAGACTACAGTCGAAACCAGTG
The DNA here is from genome assembly GCA_000404065.3 of Pinus taeda. NCBI lineage: Eukaryota > Viridiplantae > Streptophyta > Pinopsida > Pinales > Pinaceae > Pinus > Pinus taeda. Next base: position 44,052 of record APFE031018738.1, read on the forward strand.
TTGCACTAATCGCGATATTCTCGTATAATCGCGATAATTTCAAAGAAAAGATAAATCGCGCGTAGTAATCAGAATTTTTTTTTGCCCGATTTTTTTGGTGATTATCACGGGAGGCTCAGGCAACGCGTGTTTAAAGGGAAAAATGCAATTTTTTTTTATTTCATTTGGACAGCAAAGGGCGGGGTGGGGTTCAGAGACTTGGAGTGTTGGAGGATTGGAGATTTTTCCATTTTGGAGCTAAATCAACTAACTGGAGGAGAAAATCGAAGAGTGAGCAAAAGAGGAGACAGATTATCTCCATAAAAACGATATGGGCACCAATGTTTTTTGTTTTCATTGTTTTGTAACTTTTTGTTTTTTTCAATGTTTTTGGTTGGGTTTGGAATGGGGTTTTTTACGTTTGTCCAATGTAATTTTTTTTTAGTTTTTTTGGTTGTGTTTGGAATGGGGTTTTTGACATTTGTCCAATGTGTTTTTTTTAGTTTTTTTGGTTGGGTTTGGAATGAGGTTTCTTAAATTGTAAGTAATTTTTTTTTAGTTTTTGTATAATGTAAATAGTAAAATACTAAATTGTAAGTTTGTAACTTGTAAATACTAAATTGTAATCCTTATTTTCCCATAGGTTCACCGAAACACCATTCAAGTTTTCAACTTCAAAGTTCAAAATCAAACATGCCAAGGAAATTGGACCCTTTCTGGGAATTTGGTGAACCTAATGCTCCGAATGATAGACTAAACTTGACTTGCAAGTTGTGTGGACACCATATGTCCAGGGTGTGTACAAATTGAAATATCACCTTGCAAAAATCCCTGGATTTGATGTAGGGCCTTGCAAAAATACAAATCCTAAACTCATCCAAAGAGCCATGAAAACATTGGAAACTTTAGACCACAATAAAGAGGCCAAAGAAGAAATGAAGAGGCAACTAAAAAAGTCAACTGAACAAGCAAGTGCCATTGGTTCTACTGCAGCATCAACCAATCCGGTAGCTGCCTCATCATTTTTTGTTCCTCGAACCACACCTGGTTCATAGCCATCTATCAGTTCAATGCTAAAAAAAAACTAAGAAAGAACAAGCTGACAAGTTGGTGGCAAAATTTCTCCTTTGGAGTGAAATTCCTTTCAGCATTGTAAGGAATAATCCATCTTTCCAACCTACTTTTGAAGTTATTGTAACTGTTGGCCCAGGGTACAAAATCCCTTCTTATCATGACATGAGAGGCCGGATTCTTCAAAATGAAAAGGTTGACTGCACCAAAAGATTGAAGGATTTTAGGGCATCATGGGCACAAACAGAATGCACTGTGATGTCAGATGGTTGGACTGACCAAAAGGGGAGAACCCTTATAAACTTCTTGGTTAGTTGTCCCAAGAGGACTATGTTTATCAAATCTGTTGATGCATCTGCACAAATCAAAG
>APFE031018738.1:57107-67633 GCA_000404065.3 Pinus taeda
TTACAAAAAGGAACGAAACTGAACTGTGCTCCAAAATTACAATGATAATACGAGAGTTTCAACAACCATCTAAGGCTAAGGCCTTCAAATTTATACAAAAACGATGAGCCACCGAGTGCCCTTGATTTTAGGAGCTCGGCTGTCCAACTAGAATCTAACTGCAGATCCTGTAGGGTAGTCATAACTACTGCTCTTGTAGAATAGTTTATGACTGTTGTTCATGTAGGACAGCTGGCTACTTCTTGAGCTCGGAGGGGAGATGGATTGGAGCTCGGAGTTCTTGGTGGGAATCACGAGGAATGTCCCAAGACCATGGACATCTGTCCACAAAATTAGCAGTGCCACCTCATTGTCTCCTTATCCCCTTTTTTGTTGTCTCTTGCTCCCTTTTTAATGCCAAAACCTGGAATCATAATGCATTAGTCACGTAGATAAAGTGTCTAACCTTCTTCCTACAAGCAATTGCTCATTCATTTTCTATCTTTCAAATTTGTCCTGATGATGGACCCCCTTTGGGGTTCGAAACGTCGACTCAATGAATAGAAGACTGTGGACAATCCGGATCATACCACTTCAAAAAACTTCCACAGAAGCCTAAAATCTAACACAACATGAATAAACTAAGAAATGCATGCATAAGCAAGTAAAGATGAATGGTTTGAGCAAGTAAAATAGGCCAAAATGAGCCCAAATTGTACCAAAATTGGGGCTCATCAAATAAGTTCCAACGAAGTCCGTGCCCCACTTTTCAAATGGCTCAAAAATCATTTTAGGTTGCAAAGTCATTTCATCTCTTGGAGTTCGCTTTCCCATCCTTTGGCACCAATCACATTTCAGGAAAAATATGCCAAAGTATTTAGGGGTACTCAGAATTCAGAAAGATGACTATAATGTTGTGTATCTCTCCAAAGGACCAAGTTGTACTCCTCAAGTATTTGATGAGTATGCACCACAATGTCCATGAGCGAGTGATGTTGTTCAAGCCCAAAATGGTGGATGATACTTATGTATCGGCACAACACCTCGAGAACATAGGTCTGAAAAGAGAGCAATTTAGTGGATCAAAGAAAAAAGACAAACAAGACGCTTCTAAGGGTGGGAAGAAGAAACAAAAACTGGGAAAGGATAAAAATATGGTAGCCACAACACATTAGTGAAAAAATAATAGTAACCACTACAACGTTGATGGCGATATAGAGCAGAGGTTTTGGAAGTTGCATAGAGAGCTAAACTCAAAGAACACGAAGAATGATAATAAGGAGAAGAATATCATGACCATTAATTCATACAACCAAGTTGAAAAAAGCTTAGACATGGATGAGAAGATCACCTATACATTAGTTCAAAAGGAGGTGAATCTGGGTATCCTTCAAGAACACGAAGGGAAAGAAATGACCAAACTCTTCCATGTAAAGATACAGGTCAACAAGATGAAGGTTGATGCTCTGTTTGACTCAGGATTGCAGGAAAATCTCATTGCAGTAGATCTAGACAAGATGTTAGGGATGGAGTGATCATCCGAACCCATATCCATTGGGATGGGTACATAAGGATGCAAAGCTTAAGGTAAAAAATTAGTGTAAACTTACATTTGTTATCAGTGTTTATTTTATTGATGAGGGAGATCTATATGTGGTTCCCCTTGATGTATGTGGAGTTGTGTTTTACAGTCCACACATGTACATGTGTGATGCTATATTCATGACGAGAGTTAACTACTACCATCTCATCAAGGATGAAATATTGTTCATCATCAACGTGCATAAATAAAAGTAAAAAGTTTCACTCGTAAGTGGCAATGAAGCCAATAAATTGATTAGATCGAGCAAGAAGTATGTTTTATTGCTTTTAAGAGAAAATTAGTCTATAGATGAGTCAATAAGAGTTAAGGTATCCTTAGAGGGGTGTACTAAGAAAAAGAAAACAACAATTGGGGGATTTCTTATAGGAATACAATGATGTGTTCCTAGAGCCTAAAGGGATACATCCTAAGAGAGAAGTGGAGCATGAGATCTAGCTATTTTCAGACTCCCCATTGCCAAATATTGGGTTCTACATGAAATATGCTATAGAAAAAAGTGAGGTGAAGAAATAGTTGCAACAACTATTGGAACAAGATGTCATTCGACTAAGTACATCACCATATGGGTCATCCATCATCATTGTGCCAAACAAGAATGGGACCTCACACATGTGTATAGATTATAGGGCATTGAATAAAATCATGCTCAATAAGAGATACCCCATGCCCTAGATAGACGATCTAATACATCAGTTGCAACAAACAAATTATTTCACTAAGCTAAACTCAAAGTCTCGATATCACCAGACTCTAGTCAAAGAAGAAGATACATGGAAGACCAGCTTCAAAAAGAGGCAAGGTTTGTATGAGTTGTTAGTTATGCCATTCATCCTCTATAATGCAATAACTAAATTTATGAATTTAATGAATGATGTATTATGCCATTTTATAGATTCATTTGTTATCGTCTATTTGGATGATATAATGGTATATAGTCCTACATGGGAGGAGAATAATTCACATTTGATACAGGTGCTCAAAACATTGTAGAAGCACAAGCTACTAGAGAATCTCAAGAAGTGTGAGTTTGCACAAGAGTCCTTGATGTATTTGGGATTTGTGATTGGTGGAGGATAATTGAAGATAGATCTTTCAAATATAGAGGTCATCATGAAATGGTTGGTCACTACAAATGTTACTAAGGTTATGAGTTTCATTGGAGCACCACAATACTTGGGGAGATTCATAGCCTTCTTTTCAGCAGTATCAATACCACTCCATGCCATAAAAACAAGTGGCAAGAGTTTCTAGCAGGGAAAAGGGTACTAGAAGGATTTTGATGAGTTAAAGAAGAAGATAAGTGAAGCACTGTTTCTGCATTACCAAACTTGCAATGGCCCTTTGAACTGGATACATATTTGACTAGTTATGTTATGGGAGTTGTCTTGATGCAAGTAGGAAGGCCTATTTTCTACCATTCTGAGAGTACCAAACAACACATCTATGTGATATTCTATAAATAACACATGTTTTTAATGTCATACACTTTCGAATTAAATCTCATGGGTAGAGATCTCAAGAACTTTTGAGCAATGATATATTTTTTCAAAACTTCACAAACTCCTCTAATCATATTGGTTACTTCATCAATTCCGAGAAATTATTCTTCCACGCTTTCTTCTCTATGTATTTTTAAGATTTGAAATCTCATTTTTAAGGTTTGATGTTTTTCCTTTCTAACTCATCTCCTTCATGACTTTGATTGAGATTGACCTATACTTCATTAGCAGACTTCTAGTACATAATTTTATGATTTCAGACTCACCAGCACAAAGAGAATGAAAGTCTTGGTTTTAGAAATATTTCCATATAGGTTTTTACCATCAACGTTAGTGCGAGGGAGATTAGAGACATCATAATCTACTAGAATAGAACTGTAAACATCTACTCTTAGGGACATAAGATAAGCTTCCAACTCAACTTTCAATAAGGCATAGTTTGTACCATGAAAGAGTGGTATCTTGCTTGGGTAGGTACCTTGACTCTCTTGCCTAGACATATTCTTCATGAATCTACCATTGAGTGGTTAGAATGTTCATGAAGGAAATTTTCGCTAATAACAGTTATTGTAATAAGGAATTACTGAGAGGGGGGGTGAATCATTAATAGTTGCATTCATAAAACATTAATTGCAAACCTTCAATTATTTTCACTATTGTTAGTTATTTGAGAGAGCATTCATACTACAATAAACATGAGTAGAAATATAAGACATTCAAATACGTGAACTGAACAACATACACAAAAAATGACACAGGTATTTTTATGTAAAAATGAGTGTGAGAAAGCCACTAATATGTTTTTTATTATGATGTAATTTACGCACCCACTTAATTGCATGAATTTTTTGTGAGCATCCATTCACAGGAGGCCCCAATACCCTTCAAATAGAGATATACAACTTTCCAAGAGGCACCAACCTCTTATGAATGCAGGAAACTACCTCCTCTAGCCATTGTTCTTCCTTTCATACAATTTTCAAATTGGAAATAGAGGATAATACATTTAGACAAAAACATAAATATTGTATAATGGAGTACCAAGTCCTTTCATTCAGCTCTACAACTCTCCTTTGAACCCTGATCCTTGTTGCTCAACTACCTCTACAATGTTGAACAGTTAAAATCACACAAATTATATTTTCACTTTGTTTAATTACTCAAAGCATTGTTGTTCCTTTGTAGCGCCACCAACCCATGGCTTTCCATACTATACTGAGACATGGGAGAAGAGTTAATGCAACAAAAGTGTTGTGGATTGTTTTATATGTTGAGAATTAAGTCAGATTCAAGCTATTGAATCAAATAGCTCCTCCATTAATAACTAAATGTACTCAAAATATGGCTCTTATTTTTTTCTATTGAAGGGGCATAGGAGAATAAGAGAATAATTGCACAAACACTCATTTTCATTTAACTCATGATAGCCTTCAATGAAGCTCACAGTGTTTCACAATGGGCTACATTAAATTGCTCCTCTAGGTGGTGGTCCTTCACTACCTTGAATGAGTGCTCTGAGAAATTGTATTTACTTCCATTCTTAATTCCCATATGTCAAGTCATTTATCTAAATCCTAAAGGCTTTCCATTAGCACCACTATCAATTATGTGGATTTTGCCCTTTAGCTCCCCTTAAATGTTTTAAGGTAATGGGACCAGATGTTGTCAGCACTAGCTAGGCCTTTAGGTGCCAAGCCCCTAAATTTTAACCCCTTCATGGGCAAAGTTACTCTCTTAATGCATCTCCAACATTGGTATCATTTATACGAGAAATGAAAAAGGCTTGGCACTGAGGTCACAGCTCCCAAGCCCAACACTTTTATCTTGACACTTCTTTAAACTTGATAAAGAAAATTTTTCAAGCTCTTCTTAGAGATTATATGTCATGTGGGGTCTACTATGTTATAGTTGGAAATTAAGAGACGGTGAGAAGATGAGATGTTTGGCTGATGTGTCTTTTCCCTTACTTCCCAGCACATTCACTTTCCGCACAATTAACAAACTTTCTGGCTCTTAAGAGTAGGCTTAGCAATCCCATGGGGTCCTCCTTCTGCATTTTCAGTCATAGTTGTCATATTATGGCTTAATTGCTAATATTTGTTGCATCTCATCTCAATGCTAGTATGGTTGACATCAAATGCCAACATTCCAAGTGCCACCAATGTTTCAGACAATATCAATTGTCCAACATCCCTAGGATAGCTAGAAAGGATATGCAAATAAGAAGATAATATATAAAGAATAAAAAGTGGGATAACATGTATACATGCCAGTAAAACAAAAAAAGTGTGCATTTCGATTAGGAACTTGTGCTAAGTTGGCCCCAAGATTTTGTCCAAAATTAGTGATATAAATGGAGTTGCCTTGGTGGCCTACCTCCTTGTGCTACCAAGCCATATGAAAGTGAATATTGTTTTACATGTCTCTTTATTAAAAATATGTGTCCATGATAGTTTTCAACTCATTGATTGAAATTTCCTGCAAGGCTAGAGTCATTACCTACATTAAACTGCAATGGAAGCACTTCTAGTAGGAGGAGGCCACGTGAGAGATGTAGGGTAAAATGCTTACTCTTAAAATTAATATAAATATATTAATGTCCATAAAAGGTACTCTCCAAGTGAGTATAGTAGAGATGTTGCAATGTAATGTTTATTTTGACTAAGCCAAATTACATAAAAATAAAATAAAAAATAAAATAAAAATAACCCTATAAAAATAAAATAATAATCAACAATGACCCATGGTATTGAGAAGTCATGGTATTCCTGTGGGATATAATCTATTTAAAAGTGTAAATTAAGCAATCTTTCTCTTTGGATGCCAATAAATTCCATCCCTTTGAGTCAGTGATAGTTCCATCATTAAGATTGATCTAGGTTGATTTAATTTTCCCCTTTAAATAAACTGTATTCCATATAAATATCATAGGTATTTAGTACCTTCAAACATTGTTACATTTATTATTATTATTTTTACTTCATTTTGACCTAATTTAAAACTTTACATTACATCACATTACTCTTGTTATTTAACTTATTTATTTGTTTATTTTTTTATGTAATTTAGAGGCAAAAATATCAAACATTACATATCTATTGTGCTCAAAAGAAGGCCTCTCTCCACACTATTATTAATAACATAATATATTATTATTATCAATAATTATTATATTTATTTCATATTTATTATAGTTTAATAACTTGATTAAAAAATTGATTTTTATATTTTAATAATTTTTTTATTCATAATCTATAATAAATTATAAATTTTGAATAAATAATAAGTATACAATAAATATAAATTAATTTAAGTTAATTGTCTTCATTATTCAATAATTAGTTTCATAATTATAATTAAATAAAAAACAACAACCTATTCATAAAATTATGATGAGATAATTTTTACTGAGGAGAACCATAAAATGAAAATTGTGTGACCTCGGACGAAATGAACACTTTCAGAATCCGTTAAAACAAATTATTTTACAGCTAGTGGCCTTAGTTGTGTGAGCTACTGATACCAAACAAGTTTTTCAGTTGGTGTTATATACTAATATAACTATGGTGATAGGATAGTTATTCCGTGACAGGTGAAAGGAATGTATACAAATATCCATCTAATCACTGATTCGGATTCCGAGATAATGTTATTCACTATAATTACCCATAATAATATTCACATTCGCTGTAAGTACAATGAATAGCATTGTTTTACTATCTCGGAATCCTCATTGGATCAAGCCCAGCTTACTAGAGGCAATGCGAAGTCATTCACAAATTAACTTCATGATTCATTTTATTGGTTAGATGAATATTTTTATATATTCATTTCGACTGAATATATTCATCTTCGACCAATGGTAACATATTGTAGGGAAGCAACCCAAGTTGCTATGTTTCTCTCCAATGTTGAAAATGTAATTTCAACGCAGCACGCAGCTGTACCATCCCCGGAAACCACAGTTGCAAAACCACAAACCGCCAGTAACTTTATCGGACCGCTTTTGCGTGAAGGCAATTTTCATACACAAGAGCCAGATACAATATAGTGTTGACGCGTGGCTCTCCCCATACGTCATAATCGCTAACATATCGAGACGTAAAGTTCAACATAAAAGTGGCTCCCGATATCTCCGTCCGCCGTCCGATCTGCTCCATCAATCTCCGTCGTCGATTGCTCCAAGCTGCATACGGCCAACATTAAAAGCTTGGCATGGAGTAAAATTAAGTTTTATTTTGACCATACTGGCCTTAAAGAATTGTCATATGCGTAGGTGGATTTTTAATTTTTTTTTTACGGCATGTATGGGGGTGGATTAAAATAGGCATGGTCTTATGTAAATTTTCTTAAATTTTAATGTTTTTTTTTACGGGAGTATGGTCATGTACGCAACGTAATTTTTTTTGGTGTTGTGGTTGCATACGTATAGTATGTTTTATGTTTTTGTTGATCATTCTGAAAAAGTAGACATGAAAATGCACAGCAGTGCAGGAGCGAAGGCCGAGAGGTGAAAGAAGAAAACCAGGGGGAAGTTTGTATAAAAACAAAACCATGAATTGTTTCACACAGCAGTGAAAAGGGAACAGTAAGTTTTGGTGAATTTGTAGTTTTTTCACACAACAGTGTGTTTGACCATTTTATTTCTTTTACAGTAGTAAGTCCTTGTAATCTTTGTTTTCACACGGTAGTGAATGTAAATGAAATTTTTACACACAGTGGTGTAAAATTTCAAAGGAGACAGAGTAATTTTGTTGAAATGTTTTGGTGAATCCCTTTGAGTGAAAGAGGATGAATATATATCAGTGAATTTATTTTAATGAATAAAAAATCTTTTATGGTGCTATGTTCTTCAGTAAATTTTTTTTAAGCTTCCCTGTGCACAAAAAGATCCTGGAGTAAAGGAAACAGAGCATTTCCTCTGTGTGCTTGAATTCTTTGTTTTTGGGATTTTGCCAGAAAAATCCCCAATAGTGGTATCAGAGCAGGCTTAGGCTCTTTGAAGGTGACAAAGAAGCTGAAGGGAGGAGGTGACACAGTCAAGAAATTGAAGTATAACTAAGGATGCAAGGAATGGCCAACACAAGCACTAGTATGGGTATGTTTAACACCCAGCTCCCACAATTCAATGGGAAAAACTATGACTATTGGGCAATAACCGTGAGAGCCTTGTTCGCATGTCATGATTTATGGGAACTAGTTCAAGATGGTTTTGAAGAACCAGCAGATGAAAATGAGTTCAATAGATTAACTCCAGCAGAGAAGGATCTGCTCAAGAGCAATAGGAAGAAGGACTCAAAAGCCCTTGTATTTTTGTATCAAGGAGTGGACTAGAGTGTGTTTCCAGGGATAGCAGTAGTAAAGACATCCAAAGAAGCATGGCAAACTCTCAAGACAGCCTATCAAGGCATGGAGAAAGTGAAGACAGCAAAACTATAGTTGCTGAGGAGAGATTTTGAGAATCTGAACATGAAGGAGTCACACAACATTGACTCATTCTTCACACATGTAATTGGTCTGATCACACAGATGAGGACTCATGGAGAAACCATTGAAGAAAGGAGGATTGTGGAGAAAATATTGAGCGTCTTACCCTCAAAGTTTGATGTTATTGTCACCACCTTTGAAGAGACAAAGGATCTCTCAAACTTTTCAGGTGATGAGCTACATGCATCACTGATAACACATGAGCAGAGATTGAGTAGGAATGAAAAATCATCTCTAGAGCAAGCCTTTAAGACCCAGATGTCCTTTGAAAGAGGAAGAGGTCAAGGTAGAGGAAACAAGAGAAGAAGAGGCAGAAGCGAGAACATAGGAGGAAGGAACAGTCCAGCAAATGCTCAAGGAAGAGGCAGCAATACAAATCAGAACCAAGGCCAAGGCAGCAGCCAACAAAGAGAACAACATCATGCTCAAGGACAAAGGTATGAAAAATCCAATGTCCAATGCTATTATTGTAAAAAATATGGGCATTATGCCAGTGAATGTAGAAAGAAGCAGCATGATATGAGGAATAGACAAAATGCAAATGTTACTAGAGAAAACATCAGCCAAAATAATGTGTTGTTAGCTTGTAACATGGCTGAAACAAACAGTGAAGACATATGGTTTTTAGACTCAGGTTGCAGCAACCATATGACAGGAAATATAGCTCTCTTTTTTGCCCTAGATAAAAATATGAATTCGGAAGTCACACTAGGAACTGATAGCAAAGTTTCTGTTATGGGAAAAGGGGAGGTAAAAATATTTACAAAGCAAGGAGAAAGGAAAACCATAGCAGATGTCTATTATGTCCCCGGAATGAGATGTAACCTCTTGAGTATTGGACAACTTGTTCAAAAGGATTACAATGTTTTCTTTGTGAATGATGTGTGTACCATCATGGATATAGCACCCAGCAAACGATGCATTGCTGAAGTGAAGATGACAAGGAACAGGATGTTCCCTCTCAGGATCAGGGCAGATTTGAAAAACAAAAATGAACTTGCAGCAGTTACCCAAGAGGCCTTCCAAAGCGTGCCAAAGGATGAAAATTGGTTGTGGCACTTGAGATTTGGACATCTCAATTTTGGAGGTCTAAACTTGTTAAGGAGAAAAGGAATGGTGAAAGGATTACCATTGATAGAGAAACCGGACAGCCTATGTGAAGGTTGCATTTTGGGAAACAACATAGAGAAGTTTTCCCTCAGGTAAAAGCATAAGGGCAAAAGCACCCTTAGAGATCATCCACTCAGATTTATATGGACCGATGCAAGCTCCATCATTAGGAGGCAACCAATATTTTCTAACATTCATTGATGATTTCACCAGAAAGACTTGGGTATATTTTCTTAAAAACAAAAGTGAAGTGTTTGAGAAATTTCGAAATTTCAAGGCACTTGTGGAAAACCAAAGTGGGCTGCACATTAAAGTTCTGAGAACTGACAGAGGAGGTGAGTATATCTCCAAGGAATTCCTAAGATTTTGCAGAGAAAATGGAATTCACAAACAATTTACAGCTAGGTACACCCCACAACAAAATGGAGTTGCTAAAAGGAAGAACAGGACCATCATGGATATGGCGAGGAGCATGTTGAAGGCAAAGCATTTGCCAAATGATTATTGGGCTGAAGCTGTAAATTGTGCGGCATATATTCTGAACAGGTGTCCTACAAAAGCAGTGATGAACAAAGTGCCAGAAGAAGCATGGAGTGGGAGAAAGCAAGGAGTCACCCACATGAGAGTTTTTGGATGTGTGGCCTATGCACACATTCCAGATTAGCTAAGGAGGACGTTGGACAGGAAATGGGAGAAATGTCTTTTCATTGGATACAGTGAAGAATCCAAGGCCTACAGGTTGTATATCCCATCTACCAAGAAGTTTTTCATGAGCAGAGATGTTCAATTCATTGAAGAGGAAGCTTGGGATGGAAGCATAGAGAAAACAGTGAATGTTAAAAACTGTT
>APFE031018738.1:68602-127920 GCA_000404065.3 Pinus taeda
TATCAAACATCATCATCACTTCTTAGATCTCTCTCTTGAGAATTTCGCACCTTTTCCTTAGATGGTCTATTGGAGCTCTTTTGATGCATATCAATATTTTTGAGAGCTAAAATTTTGCTCTCTTGGAACCGCTATCTTGATCTTCAATTGGATACATCTCTTACTATAAGTGCTTTATGTTGAAAAAATTTCATGTAATAATGTCTCATGTGTGGAAATCCTGCAACTAGCTAGTTCTTCTCTTGCCCTAATTATTGAATATCGTTGAAAAGATTGTTAGATTGCAAATTTGTGCATGTTACTCATTGAATGGCAAATAGATGAATGTTCCTAGTGGAATAGAACTTGTTTTCCTTCCATGAAAGTCCATTAACCTTGGGTGGGTAAATGCTAAAGAGTGATAGCTAGGGCATCATAATTTAGCCTCTTTGAAGATGAATTTTACCCAGATATCAAATCACATAGATTCCATAGCCCAAGGGTAAGGCGCTAATCCAAGAAAACTTGGTGATCACCCTCTTTTTCTTCTCTTCTTCTCCTCTTTTTAATTTTCAGCCCTAGCCCTAGATGGCTAGCTAGGACTTGATGTGAATTGCATTGGAGGGGTGACTTTGGAAAACCGTTTGGATAGGCTACTATACTAGCTTCTCCCCTAGTTATCCTCCAATTTTGAGGCAATTCCCACAGTCAATTTGTGAAGAATCTCAAGTACTAGTCACATTTCTAAAAATCATCTTGAATGTCTTGGTTGGTGGTCTTCTTGAGGGTTTTGCACATAGTATTCAGTGGAATAAATCATTCAAAACGCTTTCCTTACACCACCTTGACCTAGTGAGCTCCTTGGAGGGTCTCCTCCCACATCTATTCATAAACCCTAGGTCTCAGGTGGTCCCATTTCTCGGTTTCTCAAGTATAGTGAAAGCCTATTCAAAGGTATTAAAGCATCATACAAAGCTTCTTGAGATGTCCTAATCATCTTTGGAGCCTTGACCTTAAGTATCCTTATTGTTGTTGAATATCATCAACCTTAGGTCTAGGTCTCCTCAAAGATCTTTCTTGAAGAGTCATTAGATTCTTTTGAAGCATTAAGCCTTCATTTTGAGCTTCTCCTTTGAATTGGCCTTGGAAATCACATCATTCTTTATCATTGATCCTATCATTATTAGTGATTTCCTTCACACTAGGACTCCTCGCACGATGAAAGTCCATAAAGAGTAGGGGACATAATTGATGTGACTCTGAAAACCATTTGGATAGGCTACTACATTGGTGTCTCCCCTAGTTATCCTCCAGTTTTGAGGCAATTCCCACGGTCAATTTGTGAGAAATCTCAAGCCCTAGTCACATTTCTAAAAATCATCTTGAACATCTTGGTTGGTGGTCTTCTTGAGGGATTTGCACATAGTATTCAGTGGAATAAATCATTCAAAACCCTTTCCCTACACCACCTTGACCTAGTGAGCTCCTTGGAGGGTCTCCTCCCATGTCTATTCCTAAACCCTAAGTCTTGTGTGGTCCCATTTCTAGGTTTCTCAAGAATAGTGAAATCTTATTCAAAGGTATTAAAGCATCATACAAAGCTTCTTAAGAAGTCCTAAATTCTAATCATCTTTGGAGCCTTGACCTTAAGTATCCTTATCATTGTTGAATATCATCAACCTTAGGTCTAGGTCTCCTCAAAGGTCTTTCTTGAAGAGCCATTAGATTCTTTTGAAGCATTGAGCCTTCATTTTGAGCCTCTCCTTTGAATTGGTCTTGGAAATCACATCATTCTTCATCATTGATCCTATCATTATTAGTGATTTCCTTCATACTAGGACTCCTCCCATCGGTGAAAGTCCGTAAAGAGTAGGGGACACTAACTGAGGTGACAATGGATCTTTGTCCCATTGTTGTCACTTGGTCTAGTAGTTGTCCCTTAGGTACCCCTGCTAGATTGTGTGGCAACATGTCCTTCTACTGTTACAAAATCCAGCTACAGGAAGGGCTCAGCTATAAAAAAGATATGCCTTGCAATGATATATCAGACTTCTGCCCTCCTTTGTTTAGGGTCGAAGCTACAGGAAGGACTTGGGGCTGCAGAAGAAACACTTCTAGCGTGGTTATATCAAAAATTACTCCACAGTCTTATATTCGGATTTCCGAGAAATTCATCCTATGCACTTCAAAGCCACGGAGTAAGTCACACAAGACCCTACTTCAGTCCTTTGCTGGCCTCAGGTCATTACGTCTGCTTCAAAAATAGGTACGGAGAGAATGTGTATGATTCTGGCTTTTGGTTTATTCACAAATAATCATTTTGATCTGCCTCTCAACACTTCGCTGGCCTCTGGGATGAATTCAGTTTACTTGCAACAGATTCCAGCAACAGCAAATCACAGAGAGTTCGATTAGTTATTTGTCTTCAATTCTAGAATTCGATCTCCTCAGAAAATATTCCTCCTTGTTGTGCCCAAAAAGAAACAAGAAAGAAAAGGATTGATCAACTAGGGTGGGAGCTTTCACCACCGAAATTGAGAGGGTAGAAGGGATCTTAAAACCCTCAGAGCTAATGCTCAAGAAAACAAATGAATTGATCCATGAGATGATGCCTCATTGATCTCAGCCCTCTTCTATTTATAGATTTTCCATGGGCTCCAATAATGTGAGGAGTTGTGAGTGCAACCCCTAATTTAGCCCCAGCCAACCCAATTTTTGCCAAATATTGCCTAAACATAGAAAAAATTTGAGTTTTACTCCTTTAACAAGACTATAGCCTATGGGGTTGGATAGGCTATTACATCCTCCATAAGCCCTCAATTTGGAGAGGGACATTATAGCAAATGAGACTCCATTGTAACTCCAAAGCTAAAGAGACTAAAATATGACTAAAATGAAATAAAGGTACAATTAGAGAATGTATAAAATCGCATAAGTGACCAAAAATAAGAAATTGGACTGTGTAACTCCAGAGAAGCAAAAGGGGAGCAAAATATGAGGCCAATGAGGTCAGCATCTCCTGTATTTGATGGCCGATGGCGAGGGAGGCAAGCAAGGCAATCTACTACAGATGGGCATATCTGGTACCCTATAGGGGTTATTTTGATATAGATGTAGACATTTTTATTGGGATGTTTTTGTATCTTTTTTGCCACAGTATGGATTTGGGCAGATCCATCTTGTATGCATTCCTGAAGTGCATACATAAAATGTAATTTTGTTTATCTTGATAAATAAAGTTACAGTTTTTTTTCCTTGGAAAAAAAATATGTGTGTGTGAATATGTTAGAACAAAGAATTATATGTCTCAGTAAGAACTCGAGACAGTCCACATAGGAAATACCAGAAGAGTTTCTTCTCTTGTATATAATTCTAGTTAGGACAAGCTACTAACTGTATTATATGATGAAAATTAGAGATATGGTCAAATTGGCCCAATATATCATAAAAGAAAAAAACGTCGAGCCACGGCCGAAGGCCAACATAATTCTTAACTATAAAAGATAAAGACATTTAAATGTAACTGTGTAAAAACTCTAGAAATTAACAGAGTGCTTTACAGTTTAACTGTGAAAGGTTTAGTACAGTAAACTAGAGAATGTATGGGGAAATAGTAGCTAACTGAGAAAGGAACTCATGAATGGGCAAAAAAAATTATTATATAACAAATATCTGAGAATTACTCTAAAACATGCAAATACTGAAAGTTAACAGGAGCGTATATTGGTAATTCTAAAAATCAGCGGACAGAAAAATAAACCACGGTTTAAGCAACAGTCCTTTTTGAATTATCAAACAAAGACTTAGCATACAACATAGTTTTTAAGAAAACTAGTCGTAAACAGAATGGTCGAATAGACCAATGTGACAAATGTAAACTGTAAACAGAATGGTCGAATAGACCTATGTGACAAATGTAAACAACAATAGTATCCGTTGACCGTATCCACTGACCGAAGGCTTCCAGCCATGGTCATATTGAATAAAAATACAAAGGAACAATTGCCTTTAATATTAAATTTCCCTATAGGGAATTGTTCTGCACAGTTGCCATGGTAACTAAATTAAAATAGATTCCTGGTGTCTCGGTTCTCGACGAGGGAATCAACATGTACATAAGAAGCGACCAGGAGTTCAGGGCACTCGACCTGTAAGGGAAGAGCCGTAAACTCGTCAAGGAACTGGAAAGAGTTCTGCAACGAATATAAAGAAAAAACTTTCGAAATACGTCCAAGTACCTGTAAATTACAAACCAATACTAAAAATATAAGTTGCGTGTATCGATAGAAGAACATTAACAACGAAGAAACAAGAAAAATATTTGGTATTTACTTTACCTGGGTTTTTATTTGGTATTTAATTTACCTGAGGTAAAAACGCAGGTCCGAGGACTCGTAAACTGTACCTGCGACAGAATACAAATTCTGTCAAAAACGATTACAACTGAAATACCCAAATTAACAAGTTCAGGGGATAAAACCTCTGTATAAGGGAAAATAGCCACGACATTATAACCGCGGCCAGCGCGTTTAAGCTCAATGCTATGGTAAGTTGATTAAATCATATTCAGAAGGTGGCTAATTAGGGCACATCAAAACATATGGGTCTCGAATAATTTAAAAACACAGCACATTTCAAATTATACCTTAGACCTTAATTTAACATGTAAGAGGAAGATTTGTAACCAAAATTTAACATGTAAGAGGAAGATTTGTAACCATGTAATATAGTTGGAGGGGGGTGGGGTTTTGAAACCCCATGAAGTACATGGTAATGCTTTTGGTAGTAAAACTTTTACGAAAACAAGCTAAGGTTCAAACATTACACTAAAACATCATAGAGTTGTTTATTTTAATATAAAGATTTTGCATTTTACATAAAAGTAAGTGTGTGAGACAAAATAAATGAGGTGAAGAATGTAATGCATTAAAAGATCCCGTATCAAACCTTTGAAAAAGGATTAAGGGCAGATGTAAAGTGTTTGTAATAAGATGATAGTAGGGGTAAAACTAAAAGGAATAGGGTATGTTTTTAAGGTTTATTATAGATTAAATGGCTAGCTCCTGCCAGAAGTATTGGTTAGAATTCAATTTTAAAGTGTTATCGATGTAACAAAAGTGTACAACATTCCTCCAGGCCATGCCTGTGTTCTGGGCAGCTCTAACATGGATCCCAAAAGGCATTCTTCACAAGATCAAACAACTTTGCAGCAGATTTCTTTGGTCAGGGACAAAGGAGGACTCAGTGCTTCCTTGGGTGTCATGGGATAAAATTGCAAGGCCAAAAGACTGGGGCGGTTGGGGCATTAAAAATCTCATTGAATTCAGCTCCTCCTTAGCAGCAAAGTCTGGATGGCGTCTAATCTCTGCTGAGAATATTTGGACCAAAGTAGTAAAAAGGAAATATATAGATCCCATGCCCCTAGAAGATTGGATAAGGAGCACAAACAAGAAAGGAAGGAACTTCTCCGTGATATGGAAAGCCACAGTAGATGCTTTCAGAGTAATTGAACAGGGTCTGGCTTGGCAGGTAGGAAATGGTGAAAACGTAAGAATTGGAAGAGACCCTTGGGTTGGATGCAATGAATCTTTCGCCCTTCCTCCTGAACTGATTGGTCATCTGGATTCGAAGGGGATTTTTGGTTTAAATCAGATTGCAAATATGGGTCAGTCATCCATTTGGGGTCAAGCATGGAAATCCGAAGATGAGTTAGGAATTGATCCCAGGTGGAGGAATGAGTGGGGGGCTTTCCTTCAGGAGCTAAAGAGATCAAATGTCAGAATTCAAGACAGGCCAGATCAATTGGTGTGGGCACATGCTAAAAATGGAGCCTACTCCCCAAAGGCGGGATATGCTTTCTTGATGAAGAAGAAAGGGTGGGTAGTCCCAGAATGGTGGGCAAAGCCCCTTCTGAAATTGAAGTGTCCCAAGAAAGCGAGATTATTTTTCTGGTGTGTCTTAAGAAAGAAAATCTCTACCTGGGACATTCTTCAATCCAGATTTAAACAGGGTCCAGGTAGGTGCCCCCTATGTTTCTTAGACTCAGAATCCATCTGCCATTTGTTCATCTCTTGTCCGTTTGCAAGGAAAGTTTGGGAAGAAGTGCAAAAGCTCTTGGGGAAAAATGTTTGCTGGGAAGGGGATTCTTTTCTCTCTGCTTGGGAATATTGGTGGAATCATTACCCAGAAAGGAACCTTAGGAATCCCCCCCCCCATCCTCTGTTGGGGTATCTGGATTGCTAGAAACAGAAGCATTTTCAAAGAGTAGCTTACTCCAGCAGAGGTGATTGCAACAGTTCCGCCATCCTTACTAGCATCCCGGAGCCCGAGGATCCAAAAATCTCAGTCCAAAAAAAGGAAGAACGGATCAAGGAAGGTATTCCGTGGGCCTATTTTGACGGGGCAGCTCAAAACAATATCGCGGGTGCTGGTATTGTTATTCATATCAATCCCTCTCACTCTCTCAAAGCTGCTGTGGGGTTGGGCCCAGGCACCAACAATTTTGCTGAAATCCTGGCTTTAAAACTTCTTCTCTGCTGGCTCATTAACAGGAACATTTTCACTATTCAGATCTTTGGTGACTCCCTGAATGTAATTAACTGGGTCATTGGAAAATACAGGTGTCAAAATTATATGTTGAGACCACTTCTGGAAGAGATTCAAAATTTAAAACTTCATTTTAATACCTTTTCCATTGAACGTATCTACAGGGACAGGAACAAAGATGTAGATAGACTTTCAAAAGAGGGTTTGCAGCTCGCTGTGGACTCGTGGAGGATAGCTGAAATGATGAACGATCAGATCCGTGTGTCGGATCTACCCCCTTACACTTAATTTTGCTGCTACAGGATGCATGGACAGTCTTTCTACAGCATTTCTTTCTTGCTTCAGATCAAAAATTGTGCTGGTTTTTTTATTTATCTTTTGTTTTCATCGATTTTGCTTTAAAAACTCTTTTATGAAAACAGCGCTGTGGGTTGTTTTCCTGCTGTAAAAGGAGGCCCACGTTTATTTTTTTGTCATGAAAAATCACTTGACAGAGTTGCCCATAGTAGGCAACGATACAGTGCTGGAAGTAGGCGGAAAAATGCTTATGTGTTTTCTGGTTTTCTGCTTGGATGGTGACTCAAAGGGGAGCATGTCTTTCGCTTTGAGGACTGATGGTGGTCTAAAGATCACAGAACCAGCTGGAATGTTAATTCATGTGCTTGTAACTTTTTTATTTCTTATAAAAGAGGTTCTTTTTTTCTTCGGGTAAAAAAAAAAAAAAAAAAAAAAAAAAAAAAAAAATAAATAAATAAATAAATTAAAAAAAATAAATAAATAAATAAATAAAATAAAATAAAAAATGTACAACATACTTATAGAGCAAGAATAAAGATAAACGAAATTATAAATCATTTTGGGACATTCTGGAATGATTAAATCAGGAATGCTTATTTGTAAAAAAAAAATCAGCTATTAGCACTAGCATGAAATTCAAGACCTTCTGAAAGCATAAACAAGTGTAGAAATCAAAGATAACCTGAATTGAAGCAAAAGTTAGAATGAGTATGCTTTCCTCATTGTCACATCCTTTGAAAAAAATTGTTGGCACCTACAAATCAGCCTCTTATACTCACATAATTAATAAATCAGTGGAAAAATAATGACAACTTTAAAGCTTGTGCATACCTCTCCTCACAAGTTCACGATCCTCCCCTTATAGTCTCCTTCCCCTTTTGTATCCACCTAGAACAGTTAGAAAGGCTAACACTTTTGAGGATTTGTTTTTGTTTATCTTAATTTTGTTTCAAATATATTTTATTAACACTCTAGAAGGGAGAGTCCTAAGGAATTTAATTTTTTAAAGTTAATTAACTGTAAAATGAGTTTTGGTAGGTGGGTCCCCCTTTCTATCATCTCATAAACTTAGTACCACCTTGTGACTCTCGACATGAACATATGCAAATAATAATATCATCAAACAATAAAATATATAATATGGAAAATCACCCTCATACCTCCCAACATGTATATGTAAAAACAAATATATAACCCATAACTAGCAGTGATCATATTTAACTCGTCATTAAACACCTTACGCCTCCCTATGTGCAACATGCATATACACAACTATATACAAATCAACAACATAAACATAGTAGCTCGCCCATGAAATTCCTTCTTGTGCCTCCCAAAATTTCAAGCATCAAACATATAATAGAAAAATAAACACAATAGCACCAACATAAGATCACAATACTTGTATCTCCATGTAGGCCACAAAATATATATAATTTAAAATATACATGTTGTCCAAAACATATACCAAAGTGCTAAAAATAAAATGTGTTATAGACTGTAACAAAGAGTATGTATAATATGAGCAAGAGAAATAAAAAATTGTCACTCAAGTCAACTTAGGGTGTGAGTTTTGTTCATCATCGTGTTGTTTGCCTTTGTTGTTCCCTCTTTTCTCTGAAGTGTGAATTTTTGGAAACATGTTGTCAACTGAAATCTCCCTCTTATCAATTCTCTTCGAGGGACTAATGTGGGAATTTGAAGAGGTGACTTCAGATGAAGAGTTTGCATGGGCCACAAGAGGGTGAATCTTGGCAACAACAATGTGAGGAGGTGGTTGTAAAGGATGCTGGGCCATAGCGTGAGAGGCAGTGGAGGGTACTTGGTGAGTAGAAAGTAAAGGGAGCACATAATGATGGGAAACAATTGGCTAGCAAGTATGTCCTAAAGGTTGAGTTATGCCATGTAGATTTTGTTTTTTGGTGGGTCATTTTTATAAGGTATATACTTACAAAGCCTTGTTTTCTTTTGTCCAAATTGGAGTCCCTCTGGAAGAAATTGTAGTTTTGCTAGATAAGATGGCTCAAAAAACGTTTTGGAGATATATGTACTACCTGATGTATTTGCTACAATCTAGACATAGACTTGCATATAAATACATAATTCTCATTTTGGTTTAAAAAAGGAAAGAACGTGTTGGAGTAATTTGGGCGAGGCCCAAGATCAAATCTTTCAGTTGCCACTATAGCACCAAGAGTATCCAACAACGCACAAGCCAGATATATTAAGAACTTATGACTTAGCAAGAGATGAGATATTACATGGGTAGGGGCACCTAATATTTGACCCTTATCATAATGGACCAAATGTTGAGACACCTACCTGCACAATATGCAAGTCCTTGCGATCCTAATTAACTCTCTCTTGAAAAGATTAAATTAACAATTCAAACCAAACAGAATTTAATAAGGTAGGTGGAGTTCTCTCTCTCTCCGTGGGAGTAATAAGCAGGGATTTGCTATTCAAATTGATGTTTTCAGGTTGTTATCAGAGTTGTGGCAATTCAACTTTAAAAAAAAATCTCTATGAAGAATGTTAGTGTGGCAATAAAAGTGTCCATAACAGTGTTTCAATTGCATTACGACAAGGTTGCTATTTTGCTTGGTGGTATTTCACGAACATTTGAATGTCCATAGTGTTTGATAGTTCTCAAATAATTCCTTTAGGAAGCCTGTCAATATGTATGTAAGGTTTATTAATGAAAAAAAGAGGGTTTGGGGAGTTTAGCTCACCCAAACATCACATATATAATATGATTAAGTGAACCCAGACTCGTGGGTCATATTGCAAAGGTTGAAATATGTTTGAAACTAGCACCACAAAGTGTCGGATATATTATATAGCTATGTTTTACTATATGATCTGACCCACACTTATAGAATGGCATACTTGGCAATTTGTTATAACTCATCATTTGCTTAAGTCTTTGCTTTCATGTGGTATTAAGTTGCGAGGGTTGATATGCATCGAGCTCGTATAAATGTTGATAAGGTTATTGTATAACCGTTGGCATGGTTTTGAATTTCATATCAATTGGGCACTATATTCAGTACATATCACAACACACAACATAGATTTGTTGGGTTAAAAGTTCATTTGATTGATAGCATTATTTGACAATTGATAGATTGAGGTGGCAACACCTCACCATACAAATCGACTGCGCCAACCCTAAGCATTAATTGAGGCAGTTGAGGCAGTTAACGACCGCGACGTGCCTCCTAAAGCTCAGTTAGCTTTCATTCTACCACCTACTTTAGGGTTTGTTTTGTTATGCAAATTCATTGTGAGGGTTCAAAGCTCTCATCTACTTGTCAAGAAGCCTGACCTTCCTCTGCAACGATTTCAACTGCATTTTTTCAACATATAAACACTAGAATTAGGTAGTTACATGGCCACTATATACATAGCAAGTAGCACCATTATTTGAGTCTGTTTTTGCAATTGTAAGGGTTAATCCCTCTCTTATTTGATTTATGTTCCATATTCTTCGTGTTCTGCGATTTTTAAGCTCTACATGTTATGGAAGTGTGATATATAATATATATATATATGAAATTTCATTGCAAGTATGAACTTCATGAGTGGTTTCTTCTCTTACATTTAAATATGATATGATGCTCATTTTGATTTACCTCTATACAATTGGTTTTCCACCTTCCATGTAAAGATGGACTTGCATGCATACATTTTGCTAGCACGGGATTTGTTTTCCCCTCATTTCCGGCTTTCCAGTTTCTAGCATTAGGGAAGGGAGGTTGAATTACCTAGCAAAGAGGTTGAGTTTTGTGGTGTGAGTTGCCCAGTTGCCAGAGCAAGTTGTCGAGAGAGGTTCCATTTAGTTGTTAATGCCTAGATATAGCACTAGGAATCCTAATGAGTTGTTTCTAGGGGCAGAGGGAGGCAAGACGGCTCACCTGGAGCCAATTTGCAGTAAGTGTTAGTTATTCCAGGCTAATACTATGTATTTATGGCAGAGTGCGAGATACCAGTAAGGAGTGCAAAAAGGCCAGTGGAGGTCGAGTTTATTTGCAAAGGGAGAAAATTATCTCCCATATATATTTTCCAGTATATTTTCCAAAGCATTGCCAATTGGGCATCCATATTATTGTACTCTCAAATATTTGTTGCATAATAATAAAATAAAACCTCATATGTTGCACTGGTTTTCCCTTTGAGGTTTTTCTGGGGACTTTTCAATCCAAAAGTATTATGTCAATTTTTATGTGTGCGCATCTATTTTTGAGTTCCTGATTTCTCGTCCACAACATTTATGTTTATTGTGAAGAATTTCAATGTGAATTATTTGTTAATTGTTGTAAACAATTAAACTGTTAAATCGGTTAGGAGAATAAATTCCAGTTGATGCAATTTCAAGGAAGTTTCACAGGTAATCAGAGCATTTTTAATCAAATCTAAGGCTTAGAGGCGAAATCTTGGTAGATCATGTAATTTGAGAGGGAGATCTGTAGCACAAAGTTTAGTTCTGTGCAAGCCAGGCCAGGGGTGCGAATTGCTAGGTAGAAATTGATTTCTAGAGGCAAGGTGGATGAAAAGTTTGATTTTTTGAAAGTAGAGTTTGCAAGCAATGTGGTTGTTAGATAGAGTTCCCGTGAGCATATCAGTTAATTCGCATAGTAGATCTAGGCGCAGAAGATTTGCAACATGGGTTATAGTTGTAGATTTGCACTAGGTAGGAAAAGAAAAGCACACTAAGGGGATTTCCAGAATTCTCAAAGGTTTTCCAGCTTCCATTTTTCAGCAGGAGATCTGAGATTTCCAGTAGTAGTAGGCCAAAGTGAGAAAATTAATTTGCTAATGCAAGTTTTCCAAAATGGGTAGTTTGAGTTGCAGAGGTTGCAGTTTATGTGCCAATTCTTGAAGGACATTTGGAAAGCAAAGCGAGTAGTCTTAGTAAGCAGCTAGAGGCAACACATTAGTCAGAGAAGGACTTTTGGAGGCAGATTTATGAATTCCTAAGGGAGTGTGACTAGCAGAAGCAAGGCCAAGCAGGGAGGAGAAGGATATTTCGAGATATAGTCTCCATTTTATTTTAGTTTCGCGAGATAGTTTCAGCAGGACTCAAGGATCAA
The DNA here is from genome assembly GCA_000404065.3 of Pinus taeda. Lineage (NCBI taxonomy): Eukaryota > Viridiplantae > Streptophyta > Pinopsida > Pinales > Pinaceae > Pinus > Pinus taeda. The sequence goes on from APFE031018738.1 coordinate 80,518, forward strand.
GACAGACTTGATGGAGCTTCTAATTTTGGTGTTTGGAAGGCCAAGATGCAATTTCTATTAGACCAACATGGTTTGAAGGAGTTCGTGACAAATGTCATGGAAGAGGCAAATTATGCACAACAATTAGAAAACTTCAAGAAAGATATGGCCAAGACAAAGAGGATGGTATTAGATAGGGTATGATATCATATTGTTCCACACATTGCAGACAATATTATGACAAAGGACAAGTGGGATGTCATCGTAAAGCTATACGAGAATCCATTGAAGAATCAAAAAATTATTCTCAAGGGGAAGCTAAGGACAACATAGATCTAGAAGGGTGAGATGTGACTTCCTATCTCATCAGAATTTAGAATGTCCATGATGAGCTAGTAGTTGTAGGATAGAAACTTGAAGACAAAGAACTTGTCTGAATAACTCTAAATGGGTTTACCAAGGAATGGTAGACCTTTGTTCAGGGGATTACTGGACAAGACTAGCTACTAGATTAGGAATGCCTATGGAGTGATTTCATGCAAGAGGTGCTAAGGCTCAGATTGGTCGAAGGTACCCCTAGAGCAGTGGTAGAGGACCGAAATTTGAGAAGGAGGAAGAAGAAATTGTTGCCCTTACCAGTAAAGGAAAGGTAAAGAAGGGTCACAACCAGGGACAAAACTTAAAAGGAGGCGAGAAGATGAAAAAGGACATGTTGAAGGTCAATGCTTTGAAGGTGGTGTGTTTGGTCACTACGTCACCTAATGTCCCAAGAGGAAGAAGGAGGGACAACAACAAACAACAACTTCAGTAGAGACAGATGAGTTGGCCTCCAGGTTGGAGGAGTTTGCTTTGATAGCAGTTATACCTCTAGATGGAGGAGGAGCGTGATACTCCAAAGTTGCGAGATCGAGCAAGGTCTGAGGAGGCAAAACATCAAACAAGTTTTTTTCAAGGATCATTACCTTTTCTACGGGGGACTACAATATTCAATAGTAGGAGGAACAATGTTTAGCAGGTTCAGTTAGATCTTGAGGGATAATGCAAAGTTAGTTGCAATTAGTTACTAGAGAGGCACAAAGATAGTTGGGCACAGTCGGTTTCTTAGTAGACAGAGTAGAGCTAGTTGCAGTTAGAGACTCAAGGGACAATTGTAGAGGCAGTGCAGAAACACAGTAGATTTGTTGAGATCAAGTTTCCATTTGTAGTAAACTCATGTGATTAGAGGAGGCGATGTGAATTGCCAAGTTGCAGATTGTAGAAGTAGTTCCAGCTAGAGGGAGTTTCCTAGTTTTGTTTCAAAGGGAGAACAGGTGAGATCAGACTCATTATTGTAGTATTTGCAGAAATAGTGCAGGAATAATAGCAGGGCAGTGGCAACAATAGTGTGAGGTGGATCAGAGTATGCGTAGCCTAATAGACAATAAGAGATAGTTGTATCACATATGTTAGACATCAGCAGTGTGGACAATCCAACTATAGGTTATAGAGGAGAGAGAGATGATGGGTATAATGAAGAACACCTACCTCACTAAAAGGGAGTGTTAGATTTTTTGTAGCATCATACAAGTGTTCTAGTCTCAGTTTGTGTCTAAGAGGCTTAAGAACATAAGATCTCTAAAACATATAAAAGGTTTCTGGAGAAAACACCTACAGACCACTCAATTAAATTAATTGATCAGTAATAAAAATGCCTAAGTATAGCTTAGGAAAATTGATTAATTAATGGGAATTAATTAAGGAGATCAACTAGTTGAGGATGGGACTTGTCATCAAAGCGACCTAAGATCAAATCTCACAGAGGATGTTGTGTCTGTGCTAGGGGGATGAGACATGCTACAATCCAGTCAACTTAGGGTTGGTGTGACCTAGGTCGGGTGCGATCCCCGGGTGATTTTGACGACTTAAATGCCCCTGGGTCGCAGTTTCTCAAGCTACAATTCAAGCCTAGATAAACACAAGTCACTTGACAAACAAAAAACAAATTAAGGAGATCGCCTTATGCTTTAGAGACTTCTAGAAAATGACTTGGATGATCTTAGCCATTGATCGCGATTAGATCTTGGTCATTGATGCTCCAACAAGAGATTATATGAGCAATTTGATGAGTTGGAGAAAGACACATGAGGGAGAGTGAGTTAGCTAAGGCAGATTGAGCTACCCAGATGCAATGTGTAATGAACAAATAGTGCTTGTTTATACTTACAATGTAGAATACACAAATGTATAGTAAATAATATATATAAGTTGATTGAATGAATGATGATACATTACCTTTGTAACAATTTCCTATATGAGCATTGACTGACCACCCTCTCAAAGATTCTTTGTCCTCAAAGCATAATGAAATCAATTCTCTTGTTGTTGCAATAGACACTTCGACATGTGTAATTCATCAGTAGTACTATCTTTAAAACCATGATTTATCCATATTCCTTCCGGACTTTACCCTTTTTTATATATATATATGGTGACTTTATTATAAAAATTTATTATAAGGTAACTTTAATTTTAAAAGTTACTTAATAATGTCTTTATAAAGTGACTTGAATAAGTTGCTTTACTTTTATTTTATTTTTTATATACCTAATAGCCATTATACAGATTCGTACGGTCACGATCAATCGGGGCTTTGATTTACTGAGGCAAGTTTTCTTAATCAAAATATCTAACTTGTATTTACCATAACACCTTGAATATGAACCCTCCTTCGTTTGCTCTTCATGGCCGCTACAAGTGAAGGTGGCATAAGCTTCTTGAGCATGAATACGATGATTGGAAGCTTCATGCAGGTCATGACAAATGAAAATAATTACTTCCTTCATGACAACATCAATGTAATGTTGTGTATTGATGTTGTGATGTTTATTCCCAACAACATTCAAAAGTGCAGTGACGTTATTTGATATACTCTCAGTATTGTGACGTGAAAGTAACAGATGTATAACAACATAAAAGTTAAGACTATTAAAAGTATTAGTGCAACCTCTAACACCATATCCGATGTAATCATCATACATTCAAAGCTAAATTTTTAGAACAATACTCTAGATTTCCAACTCCTTAGAATTTGCAAGGTCATTAATCATTTGCAGGAGCGTGCATATATTTTCTGCAGGGAACCCTTGTAAATAATTGTCTTTCAAACCAATGAAACCTACAATTTTTGCCACATCGTTGCACACTTCCCTTGCATACTCACACAAAGAATAATATTGACGACATAAATAAAGTAGGGTTTCATTGACTACTTCGAATAAATATTTGTATCCCTTGATTGATAAAATGTTGTCTTTGTTTTCTTCATTATACTGGCAATAAAGATGGAGCATATTCAATTTCTACCATAGGGACTTCTAATAAGAGCTGCCTAAACTTTTTTATTAAATTTGGCGTAATATTTCCACTTGTACCTTCACGTAGCAAATAGATAGAAGAAAGTTCAATTAAACTGAAGTATAATCTAACATTTTATGATCTTCTTAGGAGTTGCCACTAAACCCTGAAACAATTTTTTCTCATACTTTGCATCACGGGTAGTTAAGGGTGTTGGCTTTACATCTACCAGAAATCCATTAATACCTGGAATGTGTGGTTGCAAATCACTTAGTTTAGCTAAACCATTTGTTATATTTGCCATGAAAGTGTGACCTATGTTGTACTTGTGATCATCAAGGTCTTGAGGTAATGAAAATTTGGAATTTCAAGTCTTCATCTAATTAAACACTGACATGAACTTCTTGGAGGGCGAAACTTTGTAATTGCACTTCTAAAATCCATGGCTTGTAGGGTCCATTTTTGTGAAATTGGAAACATTTACCTTCTTACTAAAGGCAACCTTGTTGGTTGTTGCTTAAAAACATCACCATAGTTATCTTTACCATTGTCTTAATCCAAACCATCTCCCTCTTTAACATCATCTTCATTATAATCTGTGATTAACATAATTTTTTTCGTGATCTTTTGTGGAATGTAGTGGTTCTTCATCATTTTGTTCTTCACCCCCTTTTTCTATAGGCTCATATTTTTGTTGTTTTACATTATAATCTTGTAAGTTGGTGATATCAACCTTTGTGTTGTTGCGAGTGTTAGTGGTAGAAACATTTTTTGGTATTGATCACAAACTTCATTTTCTCCATCGCCTTTAATTGAATCTGGTTGAAGAGTGTTTTTGCACTTCATCTCCTCATATGCAGCCTCATCTATAGCTTTTACATCTTCAGGTGTTGAATCAAATGTTTCAAGAAGATTTATTGATTTTGCAAGCATTTCTAGTAATAGTTCTCATCTATTCATATGGTCATAATATTGGGAATATGTTCCCATGATTTCTGAACTTAAACTTGAATTGATAAACAATGCAGCCGTTAGTTGAGGAACGAACTACTTGTTGGCTTGAGGGGGCCTGACAATATATTAATCATAAATTTATATTCCTGATTTTTTTCCCTATTGAATTTTAGATAGAATTTTTTCCGTATGGAATCAAATTCGAATATGGTAACTATAGTTATATTCATAGTCCAAGGCGGGCGTTGAAAAATTGCAACTATGTAGTACAGCATCCAAGGAGGACCAAATGCTGAGACGCGTTCAAATTTCGATCACTGCCGGTGATTGTTTTTTTCCAGCACTAAATAACTATATATTTGTATAATATAAAAAATTGTTATATATACAATGACAATGTTACTATCAGATAAACTGTAAGATTGAAAACATGTCCCATTTTTGAAACTGACAAAGTATATGAAATTTCAAAATACATGCTCTGAAGCTACGCGGAAATTTCAAAATACATGCTCTGAAGCTGAGCGATTATCAGATGGAAATAGAGCTCCAAATGTTTCAATTATGATGCAAATAAGGAAGAAGAAACTATACAGCTAGAAACTATAAAAGCAATCATATAGGCATAAGACAATAAAAAAACCAAAATTTCTACTATAAGTTAATGTTATATGCCTTGAAATTGGAAATCCTAGATTTGGTAGATATTGCTATTCTCCTTTATTCTCCATAAACCTTGAGACCATTTTAGATGTCGGTGCTTTATTCTCCATAAACCAAACCTTGAGACCATTTTAGATGCCGGTGAAGTTAGCCCCACTGAAAAGATTAAACCGATTTTAGATGACGGTGAAATTTTCCAAACCAAAAAGGATAAATCTTGTACTGGGAGGACAGACAATCTGCAACTTCTATTCCATTTCTATTCATAGTCCAAGGCAACTATGTAGTACAGCATCCGAGGAGGACCAAATGCTCAGACGCAATCATATTTCGAACACTGCCGGTGCCAAGCAACTGTTGTTATTTACATGGATTCATTTTCTGGGTTCTACCATCTCTACAAATCATGGTGCATACTAAAGTCACTCATTGCACTTTCCTGAAATTTTCATGTATATACATTTAGTGTGTTCCAAAATTCTCTAGCTATATGTCCATAAATTTTTATTTTTTTTAATATGAATATAAAGGCAAGACAATTCTCAAAAAATCTTATTTTTACTGCCAATAAAAATTCTAAAAAAAAATATGACTTTCTAATGACTAAAGTTAAAAAAAAAAAAAAAAATTATATGTCAAAACCAACCTAAAAGCGTTTCCCAATTTCACATTTTCACTCTTATTCACTCTTATAAGTACATAACTTACTCGGAATTATTTACCATGCTTACAAGGAAAATTAATCCACAGTCATTTCACAACTCCTTTGATCATGTGTGGCCAATTGCGACAATATTACAATGTGCATTAATTGGAATGACCAATGTGCGGCCAAGATTACAACTTGCAACAATTGGAATGACCAACGTGGAGAAGGAAAGTCGGATCCCAGTTCTCGACTTCATGTGATCAATTTCCTAGAATAATGATCAGAAATTAACATGTTGGTGTAGTAGGACGTTGTAGATCTTTCAAGCTTTGGTTTTCCAACTTTTCAAGGTGGACGTAGCATGTAGAAGAAATATGAGCTAATAAAATATAGAATGAGAAAAACATAGAAAGCCAAGGGGTAAACTCTCAGTATTGTGACGCGAAAGTAACAGATGTATAACAACATAAAAGTTAAGACTATTAAAAGTATTAGTGCAACCTCTACACCATTTCCGATGTAATCATCATACATTCAAAGCTAAATTTTTAGAACAATACTCTAGATTTCCAACTCCTCAAAATTTGCAAGGTCATTAATCATTTGCAGGAGCGTGCATATATTTTCTGTAGGGAACCTTGCAAATAATTTTCTTTCAAACCAACGAAACCCACGATTTTTGCCACGTCGTTGCACACTTCCCTTGCATACTCACACAAAGAATAATATTGACGACATAAATAAAGTAGGGTTTCATTGACTACCTCGAATAAATATTTGTATCCCTTGATTGACAAAACATTGTCTTTGTTTTCTTCACTACACTGGCCATAAAGATGGAGCATATTCAATTTCTACCATAGGGACTTCTAATAAGAGCTGCCTAAACTTTTTTATTAAATTTGGCGTAATATTTCCACTTATACCTTCACGTAGCAAATAGATAGAAGAAAGTCCAATTAAACTGAAGTATAATCTAATATTTTATTATCTTCTTAGGAGTTGCCACCGAACCTTGAAACAAATTTTTCTCATACTTTGCATCACGGGTAGTTAGGAGTGTTGGCTTTACATCTACCAGAAATCCATTAATACCTGGAATGTGTGGTTGCAAATCACTTAGTTTAGCTAAACCATTTGTTATATTTGCCATGAAAGTGTGACCTATGTTGTACTTGTGATCGTCAAGGTCTTGAGGTAATGAAAATTTGGAATTTCAAGTCTTCATCTAATTAAACATTGACATGAACTTCTTGGAGGGCGAAACTTTGTAATTGCACTTCTAAAATCCATGGCTTGCAGGGTCCGTTTTTGCGAAATTGGAAACATTGACCTTCTTACTAAAGGCAACCTTGTTGTTTGTTGCTAAAAAACATCACCATAGTTATCTTTACCATTGTCATAATCCAGACCATCTCCCTCTTTAACATCATTTTCATTATAATCTGTGATTAACATAATTTTTTTTGTGACCTTTTGTGGAATGTAATGGTTCTTCATCATTTTGTTCTTCACCCCCTTTTTCTATAGGCTCATATTTTTGTTGTTTTACATTATAATCTTGTAAGTTGGTGATATCAACCTTTGTGTTGTTGCGAGCATTAGTGGTAGAAACACTTTTTTGGTATTGATCACAAACTTCATTTTCTCCATCGCCTTTAACTGAATCCGGTTGAAGAGTGTTTTTGCACTTCATCTCCTCATATGCAGCCTCATCTATAGCTTTTACATCTTCAGGTGTTGAATCAAATGTTTCAAGAAGCTTTATTGATTTTGCAAGCATTTTTCTTTTAAGAAATAGTTCTCGTCTATTCATATGGTCATAATCTTGGGAATATGTTCCCATGATTTTCGAACTTAAACTTGAATGGATAAACAATGCAGCAGTTAGTTGAGGAACGAACTACTTGTTGGCTTGAGGGGGCCTAACCCAGGTTCAAAGTTAATTAGCCAAACAAATCCCTACACTACTGGCCCTTTTGGCATCAGCTCGCGGAGCGCGGACTAAATTCTCACCCGAAGCAGTATGGGGGGATGCTGGAACCAAGTTTCCGCACCCTGGAGATGTCCGAGGGCTCGATTTAGTCCAACTATGAATACCTTTGCGCAGGTCACTTCATGCACTGCCCTGACCTACAAGGCCTTTGCGATCTGTTATAATTGCCTTCGCGCAGCCCTAACTAAGGGCTGAGATGCTTTCGCGCTGCTAAGGCAACGATCTGCGCTATTTCCCTAAGTTACACTGTAGATCTTACTTATCTTCTTATAACTGTTAGTTAACTTCACGTAAACAAATACTTTATCTTATATTCACTTAATCAACACAATCATATAAGTTCGCGCATCATATAAACATTGAAATTGCACTTTATATCCAATACATTCAATGCACAAAACAGGAAAGAGATACACAAAAATGATATAAAACTTCTCTTTATTACTTATCCAAGGGTTACAGACTCGATTCGCCTTGTGCACTCAGCTGCAGGGGTCCGCACACTCAGCTGTGGACTATTAGGTGTCTACGCACTCATTGCAGAGCCTTCTCCTACTCTACGACCCAAAGACTTGACTCTACACTTAGATCTTCCACTATCTTTCTATTCCATCCTCATTTTCTTACTTACCTATTTACAATTTAGAGCCTCGCTCTATTTATACAATCCCATGGTCTGTGGACCATGGGTAGATCTCTAAAGCCGACATTACATTACAAAAACGAGGGTGGAAAACCCTATCACTCATTTACAAGCTCGCGCTCCGCGCCCACAAAACGCGGAGTCTTTACATCGGATTTAGTCAAAATCTGGGCTTTAAGCCCCAAAACTTCCCTTGGGGGATCTCGCACCCAACAGGCCCCCAACATAAACATCGTGACTCTCCCTCGAGTCACTCTGTCGGTGCAGAGATCTTCGCACGGAGACCTCCCAACTCTGCCCGGACCACTGCAAGGTTAGCAGCGCATAGAGCGGTTGCCTGTTGTACCTCCTAGACACGTTGTTCAGAGATTGCGATACCTGAACTGCTTCCCTGCATCTGCGCAAGCTTGGATTCGATCGAGGCTATAATGATGAATGCCTCATCGATCCATGGTTGGACACGTGCCTTCAAAACCACTTCCTTATGTCGCGCCACATCTACCTACTCTTTGAGCGCTTTTGCCTGTTGTGTTGGAAATAATACTGAGAGGGGGGGTGAATTAGTATTAGCAAATCAATAAAACTTTTTTATTTCATACTCTGATTCATATACGCTACTTCAGTTAAGGGAACCCGCAACTGTGTTTAATGCAACTAGCATATATCCAGTAAACTTATGATTCAATTAATCCATCATATGTTGATCTTTAATTAGTGCATCAGAACTCCATTAACCATATAAGCAGTAAACAAGTGCAGTAAAACAGATAGATAATCACACACACATGAACACAAGATATAAGGTGGAAACCCAATGTGGGTGAAAACCACCTGTTGCATTCGTCTCTATCTTCCTCTTAATAAGAAACTTCTTTTTACAATTTTTGTACTGGTGCAGTCTTATACTAGTACACAGGCTTCTACCTGCAGAAGGCTACAACCTTCTCTCATTCTCCAGCTTCTCCTGGAAGGGAGCTACAACCCCCTAGCTCTTGTACTAGCTGATATGTTTACTAGTATGTAGGTGCTGGCCTACAGAAGGCTACAACCTTCTCTTTTCTTCTAGGGACCACGTTTCATAAATTTTCAGAGTGAATCCATCAATAACATCATTCAAACATCAAATACATCTGCATCAATCAATCTCCTTTGCACCAACCACAACTGAATCAATCAATCACTTTTCAGAATGCTGTAACTAGAAACAGTAACCAGAACCCAAAACACTGTAACAACATCTAGAAGTAGCTAAAGCATATTTTATGAGGTATACGCTACTTCAATGTGTCGAACTTGCGTGCATACGCACTTTTCTCAAGGCGAACCTGCGTACAAATTTGCAAAACAATTTTAAGATATATACGCTGTTTTGATATGCAGAATGGGCGTGTATACACGCCTTTGCTAAGGTGAACTTGCGTACAGATCTATAAACGATGATTTAATCTTTACAACAATTCCAGACTTTAGTTATACCTAGATCATCATATTTATAGTCTACAACATGCGCCAGTTATTCAGATAAAAGATCAAAACACACAAAGATACTTCACTTCAAGCTTTAAGATCTTGAACCATCATTAGATCTTAACCTTCCTCAAGCACTAAGGTTCATCCTTGATTCAGATCCAGCTATGCACCATAACCCAATAACTTGTATTCTAGATCTTGCTCTTTATTAGATATTCAATGCATGAGTGCCTTTGCCTAATGATCTTCTCCTCCTTTTATAGTCTTAGGCCTTACTCAATACCATGGACCAAAATCACTTAGAACCAATACCTTGGACCAAATACCTGGGGTAAATACATCGGACCAAATACCATGGATCAAATACCACGGACCAAATCTTAGTTTTCCAACACGTACACACCTTTCCTTCCATGAAAGAGTGTGTGTATGCTATACGCGCCTTTTGGTCAGCTAACACGCGTGTACACGTAGCTTGGTCAATGAGGAACCTGTGTATACCTCTCTTTCTTCATTCTGAGAGCCTGAACTGTGATCTGTCATCTGAGTGAGTTGCCATCAAGGACAACACCTGTGTCATAGTGCCAAATCTATATCACAATGCCAACAATCTCCCCCTTTGGACTTGATGGCAACCCCAAGTCACTCTCCCCCTTTGACATCAAATTCAAAGCGTTATGCTCCCCCTGAGTACATGTTGAGTGCTGATTGAGCTCCATGCTCCCCATGAAAATAAGCAAGGTCTACAAAAAGATGTTCTAAACGAAGAACATGACTCTATACATCATAAACGACCTTCCTTTCACCAATGACTCATACATACATCCATCTTCCAACCAAGTGGGGATATACTAAGTTTGACTTATCCACCCAACCAAGTGGGGATATACCAAATGTTTATACATGTCAAAACAAGAACATTACATCATCCATCCCATGCATAGTGGGGAACCAAAATAGGTCGTTTCATGACCTTGACATTAAAATATATACATGACATAGAGACCAAATATCTGAAACAAGACCATGATAGTTATCAGTAACTATCATCAGCAACATCTGTCAATCACCGTCCAAACGAGCAACCATGATCTCCCCTTGAACATGTTCCACCTGCATAAAAAAAACTTGTGAATTTGTACCAACATAATGCCAACAATGCATTATTAGCAGTATATGCTCCCCCTGTGCCAGATGATCACTGCTAGACCCATATCAGACTCCTTTCATCCTGAGTCTGGTCCACTATTTTTCTTCAAACCAACATATATGCGACCGTATCCACAGAAACCTGCGGATACGCTTCATGGAACTCGCCTATAACCGCTTTTCTCTGAAATAGATAAGTTTTAATCGTAAGATGATGCATCAACTATTCCCAACTTCTGTCTGAGATATTCAAATGTCTCTCTGGGTAAAGGTTTGGTGAATATATCAACAACCTGTTCTTTGGAGGGAACATACTCCAATTTGACCTTTTGTTCAAGCACTTGTTCACGTAGAAAATGATATTTGATGGGTATGTGCTTGGTCTCTGAATGTCTTGCAATGTTTTCATCATCCAAAGGAGTTGTGTGCAGCAAGATGCAACAACCACATATTCTATTTCAGTTGTAGATAATGCAATTGAACTTTGCTTCTTGCTAAACCAAGATACTAATCTGGAATCCATATAGAATGCACCACCACTAGTGCTTTTTCTGTCATCAATGCTTCCTGCCCAATCTGCATCTGTATATGCATGAAGTGTAAGATCTGTATCTGTAGGATACCATAAACCAAAATTCAGTGTTCCTTGAAGATATTTGAAAATCCTTTTGACTGCCTGAAGGTGTGATTCCTTTGGATTGGTTTGGAATCTTCCAACTATTCCCACTGCATGCATGATGTCTGGTTGAGTACCTGTTAGATAAAGCAGACTGCTAATCATGGATCTGTAGGTTGGTTGATGCACTACTGCTGATTCATCATTTGAGCTGAGACTGCATCCTGTTACCATAGGGGTAAATACTGGTTTAGAATCTTCCATGTCGTATTTTTTCAAGATCTGCTTGAGATACTTGATTTGTGACAGAAAAATACTATCTTTCTTTTGTTGAACTTGTAGACCAAGAAAATATGTAAGCTCACTAAGCAGGGACATTTCAAATTCTTGCTGCATTACCAAAGCAAAGTTTTGACTCATGGCTCCTTCATTGCTACCAAAAATGATATCATCAACATACACAACAAGTATTAGCAATTTATTATTGTCAATATTTGTATATAGATTGCTATCAACTGATCCTTTTGAAAAACCTTGTTGATGGAGATATTTTTCAAGACGGTAATACCAGGCCCTTGGAGCTTGTTTTAGATCATAGAGAGCCTTTCTGAGTCTGCATACAAGTTTTGGATCATTTCCAAGAATGAATCCGTCTGGTTGCTCAATATATACTTCTTCTTCTAAGTCTCCATTAAGAAAAGCAGATTTTACATCCATTTGGTATACGTTGAATTTCTAAAAACTAGAAAGAGCGAGGAACATTCTTATGGCTTCAAGTCTTGCCACAGTTGCAAAAGTTTCTTCAAAATCTATACCTTCTAATAACTTCTCCATTTTCATTCAGCTTGTTTTTGAATATCCATTTGGTTCCTATGATATTCTTATCACGAGGTCTAGAAACTAACTCCCAAGTATTATTCTTTTCAATTTGCTCAAGCTCTTCATTCATGGCCTTGACCCAACATTCATCTTTGCATGCTTCATTACATTTTGAGGTTCGATGGAGGAAAATATGCTAGATAGCTTGAAGCTTCTGTAATAGTTCTTCTTGTCTACACACTTGCCTCTTTCTGTCCCAAAATTTGAGTCTCTGGATGATTCTTTTGAACATACCTGGATGAAGTCTTTTCTTCTATTGTTATCTCTTCTTCTGGTGCTTCATTGGTTTCTTCTTCAGAATTAGTCTGATTTGATGTGGAAGGATAATCCTCATCTTCTTCATGCTCTTCGGTTTTTATTTGCCTTGGATTTTTGCATGTTTTATCAATCACAACATCAATACTCTCAATAATTTTCCCAAGTCTTTTATTATAACATTTATATCCTTTACTTCGGGAAGAGTAACCAAAGAGAATGCCTTCATCTGCTCTGGGTTCAAACTTACCAAGTTTTTCATCAGTCCTTTTGATGTAACATTTGCTTCCAAAAACTTTGAAGTATTTTACAGTAGGAATATTACCATACCAAAGTTCATGAGGAGTTTGAGTGTTGTTTACCCGAACGTTTGTTTTGTTGAGAATAGTGACGGCAGCGAATGTAGCTTCACCCCAAAAGGTTGTAGGAGTTCCAGACTCATCTAGCATAGCACGAGCCATTTGTTGAAGAGTTCTGTTCATCCTTTCTACCACTCCATTTTGCTGAGGTGTCCTTGCGGTGGAGAATTCCCTTTTTATTCCATGTTCTTCACCAAAGTCGAAGAATTCATTCGAGGTAAATTCCCCTCCTCGATCAGATCTGAGGCATTTGATTTTGCGATCTGATTCATTTTCAACTAAAGCTTTGAAGGCTTTGAACTTTTCAAATGCTTCATCTTTATGCTTTAGAAGTCCTATCCAACACATTCTGGAAAAATCGTCAATGAACAATATAAAATATTCTTCTCCATGAGGTGACTTTTTCTTTGATGGTCCACATAAATCAATATGAACAAGTTGAAGAGGCTTACTAGCTGATCCTTCATTTTTAGGGAAATGTGCTTTGGTTTGCTTACTAAATTGACATGATTTGCATATTGTATTTTCTGGAATGCTGATATCCAGAAGATCACAAAGAACCTAGTATCTGCATGCTTTTCTTATTTGAGGGAAGCTTAGATGCTACAGTCTTCTGTGCCATAGCTAGTCTTCATCATTTTTGCTTAGATAGCACTGTTTTTGTCCTCCCTTGAGTATGTATAAGTTGTTTGGAGTTATTACACCTTTGATCACCGTTTCTCCTGTATCAAGCTCACGAACAACACATCCATTTAATCGAAATACTACTTCATTTCCTTGATCACACATTTGACTGACACTTAACAGGTTATGCTTAAGACCATCAACATACATAACATTCCCAGCTTTAACCTTTTATTTTAAGAGAATAGAGCCTTTACCTTTTATGACAGTAGAAGTTTCATTTCCAAAAGAGACCTTCTTTTCCTTTTCTAAGGCATTATATGACTGAAGTTTTTCTTTGTCACCTGTCATGTGTTTTGAGCATCTACTGTCGATATACCATTGGTTTTATTGTCCTTCTGCATACAAGGCTATACCACATATTTCTGGTTGTGGCTCTTTCTTTTTCCATATTTTGGGACTTAATGAAGTTTGCTCCTTCTGAGATGTTTGTCAAAATTTACTCCTGCATTCAAATTCTTAATGACCGAAGTTGTTGTAGATAGAGCATTCTATTTCATTTTCAAGAAGAGAAAAGTTATTGTAAGTCTGTTTCATGATCCCTGTCACATTCCTTTGGTTTCATGCTTCTCTAGTCATGATTGTCTTGTAAGCAACACATCGAGCAGCTTTGTGTCCAAAGTTATGACATGAGAAACATTGTCCATTAAAGAAGTTCCTGCGATTATCGAATCTACTGACCTGGTGATTATAGTTTCTATTGATATTCATTCTTGAAGCAGATTGAGTATGATTTACCTGAGGTTTGTAGCTTCTGTTCATCCTTGAAGTAAATTGAGCTTGATTTATCTAGTGATATGCTTTATGACTTTATTGTCGATTGTCAAACTGTTCACTACTCTTTGCTGCATCAAGATAGCTTTTAGTGGAGGTTGATGACTTCTGTGCTTGGGATGCTTCTTCAATATATCCAAGACCTGTCTTTAACAAAGGAGAATGCTGCACTTTGATAATTTCATTTAAGGTTTCTGATCCTTTAGTAAATCTAAGATTGAGAGCTTTTTTTTCTCAATATCCTTTCTTAGACCCACAATTTCACATTCTAGTTTTTCATTGTGTTTTTCTCTTTCAGCAAGTTGGAATGTCAGAGTATCTATAATCATGTTATTTTCTTCTAAACAGACTTTGAGTTTATATATTTCTTCATAAAGGTCATCTTCATCTAAAGCATCCAAGAAATCATCATCTTCAAAAGCCATTATAAGTCTATAGTCATTACTATTTTCATCTTCATCACTATTTGATAAACCATCACTATCTTCATGAGTATGGTAGCTCTTCTTACTTACACTTTGTTTTCTATTCCATTTTGTTGATTCCTTACCTTTATCAAGCTTACCTTTATGAGGACATTTGGCAGCATAATGACCGACTCTTCCACAAGAAAAACATTTGAAAGGTAGTTTACCCCTAAATCTCTGGGAACCCCATTGAAGGTTCTTGACAAAGTTTGCTTCTTCTTCTCCTTCTGAAATATGTCCTGATTCATGGAATTCTTCTCTTCCTGAAGCTTTAAATGTGGCTTCTCTCTTATTTGATGGACCTCCTTTTCTCATTTCAAAAGCAGTTAAGATTCCGTGTAGTTGTGTCATAGTAATAGTCTGAAGATCCTGCTTTTCTTCTATGGCAGATACTTTTGATTCAAACTTAGTAGACAAGGATCTTAAAACTTTTTCAACTAAAGTAACTTCTTTTATCTCTTCACCCAAGTTCTTCATGCAATTAACAATCTCATCTATACGTAAGAAGTAACTAACGTTACTTTCATCATTGTGCGTTTTGAGAGTTTCATATTGAATTATGAGAGATTACAGTTTTGCACATTTTACTTGATTGTCTCCTTCATAGCTTAGAATGATCTTGTCCCATATTTCTTTGGCAGTTTTGAGTTGCATAACTTTGACAAATTCTGATTGTGATAGACTCCCTAATAATTTATTGACTGCCTTGGCATTGGTTTCATATGGCTTCTTACCTGCCGTATCTGTAGGAATTGCTGATGGAAAAGTATATCCTCCTTCCGCGATTTCCCAAACATCTATTCCAAGAGATTGAAGATAGGCTATAATCCTTACCTTCCAATAAACGAAGTTGCTTCCATCAAAGATTGGTGGTCTAATGGATCCCTCTCTTTCATAGTTACTCATGATGATATATCTTCCTTCAAGCGATTAAGCTTCTTCTGAAGGACCTGCTCTGATACCAATTATTGGAAATAATACTAAGAAGGGGGGTGAATTAGTATTAGCAAATCAATAAAACTTTTTTTATTTCATACTCTGATTCATATACACTACTTCAGTTAAGGGAACCCACGTATACATGCAACTGTGTTTAATGCAACTAGCATATATCCAGTAAACTTATGATTCAGTTAATCCATCATATGTTGATCTTTAATTAGTGCATCAGAACTCCATTAACCATATAAGCAGTAAACAGGTGTAGTAAAACAGACAGATAATCACACACACATGAACACAAGATATAAGGTGGAAACCCAGTGTGGGTGAAAACCACCTGCTGCAATTGTCTCTGTCTTCCTTCTAATAAGAAACTTATTTTTACAATTTTTGTACTGGTGTAGTCTTATACCAGTACGCAGGCTTCTACTTGCAGAAGGCTACACCTTCTCTCGTTCTCCAGCTTCTCTTGGAAGGGAGCTACAACCCCCTAGCTCTTGTACTAGCTGATATGTTTACTAGGACGTAGGTGCCGGCCTACAGAAGGCTACAACCTTCTCTTTTCTTCCAGGGACCACGTTTCATAAATTTTTAGACTGGATCCAATAACATCATTCAAACATCAAATACATCTGCATCAATCAATCTCCTTTGCACCAACCACAACTGAATCAATCAATCACTTTTCAGAATGTTGTAACCAGAAAACAGTAACCAGAACCCAGAACACTGTAACAGGATCCAAAAGTAGCTAAAGCATATTTTATGAGGTATACGCTACTTCAATTTGTCAAACCTGTGTGCATACGCACTTTTCTCAAGGCGAACCTGCGTACAGATCTGCATAACAATTGTAAGATATATATGCTGTTTTGATATGCAGAACCGACGTGTATACGTGCCTTTGCTAAGGTGAACCTGCGTATAGATCTATAAATGATGATTTAATCTTTACAATAATTCTAGACTTCAGTTATACCTAGATCATCATATTTATAGTCTACAACATGCGCCAGTTATTCAAATAAAAGATCAAAACACACAAAGATACTTCACTTCAAGCTTTAAGATCTTGACCCATCATTAGATCCTAACCTTCCTCAAGCACTAAGGTTCATCCTTGATTCACATCCAGCTGTGCACCATAACCCAATAACTTGTATTCTAGATCTTGCTCTTTATTAGATATTCAATGCATGAGTGCCTTTGCCTAATGATCTTCTCCTCCTTTTATAGTCTTAGGCCTTACTCAATACCATGGACCAAAACCACTTAGAACCAATACCTTGGACCAAATACTTGGGGTCAATACTTCGGACCAAATACCATGGATCAATACCAAAATACCATGGATCAAATACCACGGACCAAATCTTAGTTTTCCAACATGTACACGCCTTTCCTTCCATGAAAGTGCATGTGTACGCTATACGCGCCTTTTGGTCAGCTAACCCACGTGTACACCGGCTTGGTCAATGAGGAACTTGCGTATACCTCTCTTTCTTCATTCTGAGAGTCTGAACTGTGATCTGTCATCTGAGTGAGTTTCCATCAAGGACAACACCTGTGTCATAGTGCCAAATCTGTGTCATAATGCCAACATGTTTCATCCGCGCAAGCCTCTGTGTAAGGGCCACCGTCTACGCAGTCCCTTTTGTATCATCGCATATTTGCTGCAACTCACACTCCTCTGTTTCTAAGCATTGTATGTTCAGATCCTCCTGCAGTGTGGTGAGGACCTCGAATGACTCTTCCAAAAGTTTGGTGTAGACCTTCACTACATTGTTGATCTCCTTTGTTCCCGTTGTGATGGCGCTGGCGCACTGTTCCCTCACCTCCGGTGGAGTTGAAGGTTGCGTCTTTAACTGCAACTCAGCTATCTGAAGGTTTAGCTCTAGTTGAACCTTAGCCATTTCTTCTCGTGCCTCGCGCACCCTTGCTGCTAACCTCCGGATGTGCGCCTCTACTAGGATGGCCAAATCAAGGACCATCTGGCAGGCCTCTTCAACCACTTGCACTAGTTGCCTATTATGTGTTACGACCTCGTCGCGCTGCAGGCTTAGTTGTTCCATGTTAATTTGTTGTTCACTCAACACCTGTAGCACGCGGCCCTCCCTAGCCCACAGTTCTACAGTTACTCTGTCCTGTAGAACATAGAGCATCTCCCGAGGGAGCCCAACCATGTTAATCCCCACTGCGACTATTCCTACTGCGAGGTTGGTTGACAGAGTACTAGCCTGAAGAGTGCACACCTACAACTCCTGTATTTGTGCTCGGAGGGCCCCCAATGCCATCTAATTTCCCTCTGTGAACTACTAGAGGGCCTTTGCAGTGACGTTGCGCATCATCTCCCCTATGTCATGCAGATCCCCCTCAGTGAGGGTGATCGGGTCGAAAGAAGTCTTGGAGAATTTTGACTTCTTCTGTGGCCCCACTTGCTCTCTCGGGCGTTGGCACTTCAACTGTGTAGACGCTGTCTGTGGGTCCATGCCACCTTCCTTTGTCTCAGGCTCTTCCTCGGGATCCCATGCCTCGTACACCTTTGCTACTACTGCCTCTTTTCTTCTCTTCTCTGTCAACTGCACCATCCGCAGTTTTTCCTCTTCCTTCTTCCTTTGTGCAACCAAATTCTTTGTTTCCAACGTGGAGATGGCTGGAGCGTGCCACTCCGGTGGCCACGACTCAAGTACGACGAATATGACATCGTCTGTGGCTAGGTATGGGAGCTCCTTCCACTTCTTCGAGGGGTCCTTGCACGCCCTGATATACACGTGATGGAAGTCCACCTTGAACTCTGTGAATCTTTGTAGACTATTATAGACAGTGGGCAATAACCGTGGCTTGCGGTTAATCCCCATTCTGATGTTCATCTCCATGAACACCCAGAATATCTTGTTGTCTCTGATCCTCTACACGTCTTTAGTTTCCCACAACGAAGTGTACTTCATTGCCTCTAGAAGATCCTTCGAAATCGTGGGGAATTGGCTGTCCTCAAGCAATTCCCAAGCCACCAACACTATGGACAACAGAAGCCATGCATAGTGGAAAGTTTTCCCCTATTCCCGTGCCTTGTGGCAATTTTCCAAGAACTCCTTGCACAAGTACTCTGACCAGTTAAACTGGACCCCCTCTGCGCACTACGTGGCAAGTGCTACCACCAGCGCAGGCACCTCATCCGCGCGACACTTCCACATAACCTTGCCAGCTAGTATTTGTGTCATGACCTTGACCACATTATTGTTGATACTGGAGATCGCGTACCCCCTCTTCTTCTTCTCCAGTTTGAATTTTTTCTTCATGGCCTCCGTGATGGCCAAATAGTTGCTCTTACCCTCTGAAATATCCACTGGGTCCTCCCCCTTGTAAGGGAGTCGAGTAATTCTATGAATTAGGTGGTATGTGATGGGGATGGGCTCCTCCAGCCACAAGCACCCATCATGCACCAGGCAGAGCAGTTGTTTGATGACAAAGATATTTACTCGGGTGCGATGGTAATGCGGCACCCAGAGCATGTTTAACAACCCTGCTTTCTTTACTCCGCGCAACCACTTGTGCGGCTCCAACTCTATGAATCCCACCACTGTATTTTTCTTCGGTCGCATTAGCTGCGCGGTTGCCAGATGTGGGAATTTCTCGTTGTCCGCGAGATCCCAGTCTTCAAATTTTAGAGCTGGCACCCGTCCTAAGTGCGCTCTTTCGAAAACTATATCATCAGGTAGCAACGGAGTCTGTAGAGAGCTCTTTCTCTCATCTAGGTCCTTGGGTACCCTTGCCTTCCCCTTCCACGAAAGAACATACACAGGAAACCTGGTCAGAGGGTCTGCACCCTAGGTTTCTTCCTCCATTTCTTTGTCCTCCTCCTCTTTGAGCAGGATTTCCTCAAGGTCTTCCTCTTCCTCTTCGGTTTCCAAATTAACTGCTTTGCCCTCTTCCTCCATGGTCATTTTAGTTCTTAGCGGGTTTTTAGGGGACACGTGCAATGGTACCATAGGCAGCTTGTCTTTCTTGGGCCTCAGCATGCACATCGATTTAGGGATTTCTGCAACTATCTTGGCGCTCTTTGGGGAGTCTCCTATCGTCATGGCTTGCATGAACTTTTCAGTAGTCATTTCTCTGATATCCATGGCTTCCTCTAGCATGGTCATATCGTTGTTCCATAAATCTCCCAATGGTTCAGGTAGGTGCTCAAATAATGCCTTCGACATCAAAAGATCAAACATATCTAGGTTCATAAATCTTTGGGCGCGCAATAGCTCAGTTCTCAAATGGCCAAGTGTTGTTTGCTAGGCAACCCTTTGCAATTTATAGCACCTTTTGAATTTGAATTTGACCGTTCCCCCCAAATCCGGTCCATTAATGCTCCTTTGGGGGCATATTTTCCCAAATCTAGCCCATAAATTTTGCCTTAAATGCCTGTCGCCCACTCCATTTGGTCTCAAGCCAAGCATCACGTCATGAATAGTGACTGCAACAACCACTTTCCAGCCAACCTACGCGGCAGCGCAGCTACCCTTGCGTTGTTGCGGACCCCGTGACACTTCGCTCCTGCGCGCAATCCTGACATCGCGCAGCTCCCGGGCAGAGTAGTTTATAGTCTCGCACCTCCTTTCAATTGCCTGGAGCGCTAAGAATATGCTTCTCGAGGCTAGTCAGCTGGCCAAACCACCTGTATATGGCTTCAACTGACTACTGTTTACTTTCCCTGGGAAGAGTTCACTATTTAACTTCTTCAATTGTACTGTGCCACCATCTATGATTTCCTTAATAACATATGGTCTCATCCTATGCAGCAAACTAAGAAACTCTCGGTGGTGGTCCCCAAGTCTGTCAATGTAATCGGGCTCATCCTGTTTTATTACTTCGATTTTTCTATCAAGAAAATCGCTCTTTATTGCTTCCTCAAGCTTCTTAACTTCCGCTTCCACCATGGCGCTTTTCTCCCTCAACTGAACTCTTTCATTCATGAGATCTTGGAGCCTAAGACTATCCTGCTGGATCCCTTCATCAGGTCCCAAGTGTTCTTCTTCGAGCTCTTCCGAATGTGCGATCCCTTCTTCCAAGGCTCCGCGATCCGTCATATCCATGGGCGCTACTATGCACTGACTAAGCATGATATACTCTATCGGAGTTACGGTGTTCGCTCCATAGGCCAGCCTGGAAGGCATCTATCCCGTCAGTTTCTTGCATGTTGTCCTATAAGCCCATAAAACTGTTGGTACGCACAGGTCCCAATCACTTCATTGTGCACTACATACCTTGTTCATTGCTTCACACACCTTGTTAAGAGCTTCTGCGTGGATAACCTTCTGCTCAATCGTTCTTTCCACATTATGTCATTCCAACTTGAGGAGCCATTGGCGCACTTGCCCCCCCAACACATGCTTATTAATCGTATTTCCCAATGTGAATTTCATGTGCATCTGCATAGGTTGTTTCCCATATGCCTGTACCCACCTGGATAGATATGCGTGTGGACCATCCCATCCATTGTATTTATTGGCCAATCGCACTTTAGGCTTCCCAAACTGTGTGCACATCATCCTCCTACATGCGTGCCAATCGTCAAAGCTCCCTTTGTGTGTACCCCATCACCTCGCGAGCATGGCGTACAGTACCCAATTCAAGGCCTGGAAAAGTTGCTTTTCCGGCTTTTCCAGGCACCCCCCTTTCAAACTTATCTAGGAAAGTATCTACCTCACTTAACCCATCATAAATAGGCAGATCCCTCACTTCCGTTGATATGCAGTGCAACGATCTTGTCATCATATTATAGTTTAGCGTGGTTACCTCGTGTAACTAGTTCTGCCATTGCTCTATCTCCTCATCAAAATTTGACGTACAGGAGCTTTTGCGCTCCCATGAGATTTGTCCGTATGCAGTGGAATTTACCTAATCTTGCTCTCGCGTAGTTATTTTATATATGCAATCCAAATCATCTTCACTTTCATAGTCGTGCACCGGCTTTGTATAGCGCGATCCTTATGCAAGGTCCAAAGGTATAACTATGCGCAGAGACTTCTTTTCAAAAATCATTTTGTGCTTCTTCAGATTAATCACCCCGTTCACGTGAGTGGCCCAATCAATTCCTAAGAGCGTGGGGTAGGGATTTATATCATCAACAATCTGTATTACTTCAAATTCTGCTAGGCTCGCACCCTCAATATCCACAACGATTCCCTGCAGTCGCCCCATGGGTATTATTTTTTGTTGGTTCACCATTCGCAGCTGAATCGGAGACCACTGTAGTGTAGGCCTCCCCATGCGCTCCCATGTTTGCTTCAGCAGAACGTTCGCATCCGATCCTAAATCCAGAATTACTTGGTCCATCTCATATTCTCCAATCTACGCGGTTAACCTCATTTCTCTTCCCGTCCTCGTCTTATGCTTTCCAATCTTCCGGACTACGCACAGTCCCAACGCATTTGTAAATGAGTTCCTGCAATCCTTTTACAGCCTTACTGTCACGCAGTAGCTTCATGCATGTTTCCAGGAATGTTGTAAGCATAGATGGGTCTATTTCCAGCTCCGGCCTATCTTTGCTTCCTGAAGTGGAGGCATCAGCGAAGCTCTTCTTAGCTTCCATGAAGGTTTCCTTAGCATGCTCCAAATCAAACTTTGCTTCTTTCGTCGGAGCTTTGCGAACCCAAGTACTATCTTCAGGTTGCTTTCCTTTGTCATCTCCCATCGCGATTTCACTTCGAAGCACAATGTTCACATTTGGATCTTCCTCAGGCGGCTCAGACCTCATCATCTAACAGTTTCTGAGTCGGGGGAGGCGGTAGTGCTCCTTTGTCATGTATCCTAGCTATCAGCGTAGGACAATCTTCCATCTCATGATCAAACAAGGTACAATACAGACATGATGGACACATTGGATTTGTACAATCACGGGCATAATGTCCTGCCCCTCCGCAATTGTAGCATGTTAGCTGCCCATGACCTCTTCTAGGTCCTCCTCCAACTCGGCCTCATCCGCGCCCCTGAAATCTGGCTTGCACCACTCCTGCATTCGAGTCTAGGGGCTGAATTTTGGTCTGAACTCTATAGGTGGGAGTTCTATCCATCATTAACTCATAACTTCTACAAGTGCACTCATTGTGGCTCACTGATCTACAAAAGTTACAGAACAAATGCTGTGAATTTTACATGTACCTTTGTAACAAATGGCAATTGTCTGTAGCATGTTTCCCTCCTATTTGAAAAATCGCACACCACAAAGCAAGCGCCGCACTAGGTCCTGCTTGTACTTTCGGTCTTAATGGCATCGGTCCTCCTCCCGCGAGGTAATTTGTGAACATCGGGCAATGGTCCTTATCATGACCCCGACCCTTGCATCTTATGCACCACACCTCTTTGCGCACTTCTGGTCGAGCTGTCCTATCCCGTTTCAGACTTTGCATCTTAAGGCATAAGTTTTTCAGTTGCGCGTGGATCTGATGAACTCCCAAGTTAGGATCCTATATTAGGGTCTCATGCAATCTCATCATGATCTCTAAGGCCTTTGCCTGTTAACTTCTACTGTGATAGCGCGCTCGTTAAATGTGGTGTTAGTGATGCTACAAACCACTTGCGATGTTTTCCATCCATCAGATTCATATTAGCTTCGTGAATCGTACACTTCAACCTCTGATCCAGCTCCCAAGGAGTCTTGCCTGGTAACATTGTGATCTCTTTGAATTCAATGATCGACTGTGCCTCTGAATTCGGCCTGCTAAATTCGTTATTTAGCACAATTTGGATATCCGCGATTCCCACATTCGGATTGTCATTAGAATGCTTAATATACCAGGTCAGCGCGCTGTCTTGCAGGGCGTTAACCAGTGTCACTTTCTTTATATTTTCATTTGTAACTCCCAGTGCTTCCCATACGACTCTTATCACGAACCAAAACTAGTCTGAATCCTCATTTCCTACTCCTTTGAACATAGGCAACTTTATCGTGCTTGTCATATTGACTCGTGGTGGTGTCGGAGGTGGTACGAGTAAAGATGGAGGTGATGGTGGTGAAGCTAGTGGTGATGTGGGTGGAGGATGGTATGCATGGAATCCTCTACCTTTTCAAATGGATCGCACTTCGTGGAGAGACCTTCACGAGCTCTTCCTCGTCCCCTTGCGGAGGTGAAATCAAAGGGTGTAGGTTTTTCCGCTTCGTGTAGCTTCGAACATCAAGGTAATTGCATAACCCTCTTTTCACATAAAAACATTTTAATCCAAGTTTTCAGAGACTTTATGTACTTACCTCGCGGTCCTTTGAGAAAGTGTCACTCTGCCTCGCTATAGCTGATTGAAGCATCTACCGCGAACTCAGTAATGAACCCTCCTATAATCTGATCGAGCCAGTGATCAATTGCGCACGCGATCTTATCCTCCGATGCTTCCAATCTATGCACCAACTCTGGGGTCCACATAATAGGACCATCGAGCTTCCACCTTCCTTGGCTATCTGCTAACTTCACGATCCACTCGTACAACTCAGTAGGGAAAGATGCGAAAAAGATCTCGTGGATTTATGTGTACAGGTAGCAATCTAACCACTCTTCCTTTGTCAGTCGCGGATTCCTGTTCTCTTATGCCACGAACTCGTGAATTTTCTGTCCAACCAACCTTCAATTTCCTTCTTAATTGGATTCCAATGATATGACATAAGACATCTCTATGTAGATTTTGGTACAGGCAATGGAACCATTTGTTGGCTTGAGGGGGCCTAACCCAGGTTTGGAGTTAATTAGCCAAACAAATCCCTACACTACTGGCCCTTTCGGCATCAACCCACAGAGCGTGGATTGAAGTCTCACCTGAAGCAGTATGGGGGGATGTTGGAACCAAGTTTCCGCACCGTGGAGATGTCTGAGGGGTCGATTTAGTCCAACTATGAATACCTTCACGTAGGTCACTTCGCACACCGGCTTGACCCGCAAGGCCTTTGCGATCTGTTATAACCGCCTTCGCGGCCCTAACCAGGGGCTGAGATGCTTTCGCGTTGCTAAGGCAACAATCTGCGCTATTTCCCTAAGTTACACCGCGGATCTTACTTATCTTCTTATAAATTTTAGTTAACTTCACATAAACAGAGACTTTATCTTATATTCACTTAATTAACACAATTATATAAGTTTGCGCATCATATAAATAGTGAAATTACAATTTATATCCAATACATTCAATGTAAAAAATAGGAAAGAGATACACATAAATGATATGAAACTTCTCTTTATTACTTCTCCAACGGTTACAGACTCGACTCGTCTTGTGCACTCAGTTGCAGGGGTCCGCACACTCAGCTGCAGACTACTAGGCCTCTGCACACTCAGTTACAAAGCCTTCTCCTACTCTACGACCCAAAGACTTGACTCTACACTTAGATCTTCTGCTATCTTTCTATTCCATCCTCATTTTATTACTTACCTATTTACAACTTAGAGCCTCGCTCTATTTATACAATCCCATGGTCCACGGATCATGGGTAGATCTCTAAAGCCGACATTACATTACAAAAATGAGGGCAGACAACCCTATGGCTCATTTACAATCTTGCGCTCTGCGCCCACAAAACGCGGAGTCTTCACATTGGATTTAGTCAAAATCTGGGATTTAAGCCCCAAAACTTCCCTTGGGGGATCCCATGCCCAACACTGCTCTGATACCACTATAACAAACAAATAGTGATTGTTTGTACTTACAATGTAGAATACACAAATGTATAGTAAGTAATATATACATTGATAAGTTGATAAAAATGAATGATGATACATTGCCTTTGTGACGGTTGCCTATCGGCATTAACTGGCCACAAAGGTGAATATTCATGTCATTTGATCCTTTAACCTTTCATAACTAATATTTGTTAACAATTATTTATTTGTTTATTTATTTAATTAGTATTTTGTGAATTATTTTGTTCATAACACTGTGATTCATGAAGGGCATAGTTCAAGACAGAGAAAGAGCGTCAAAGAGAGGGTGTTAGTGCAATTTTTTTTGGAGAAGTTTACTAAAATCCCTTAAGTTATAGGTGACTTACAACCCTAACAACGAAAGATGGTTGTTTCTATGCTTTAGATCTGCAATAAAACATGAAGAAAAACCATGCAACATAATAGATCTTGCAAATAGAAACATATAACAACATAAAATAGAAGTGCAATAACCCAATGGAGGACTTAATCAAATGAGAATTTTATTAATACACCAAGTGAGGATAAATTACAACATGGGTTTACAATTCCCCCTTCATGGAATGGCTCCTTTCTTGTCCTTGTGCCTCAGCAGTGTGCTTCTTTCCCTCAATTTGGAACGGGTGAAAAAACAAAAAAAATGGCTTGAACTCAAGTGGGAGCTCAAATGCTATGAGATGATAATGTTGACGATGAAAATGGTCACGATGAAGAATGAATAGAAAACCCTCTATTTATAACAAAGTATTGAGCCAATTTAGGAATTTGAAAATAATAAAAAATTATTGACTAAATCAAAATCTAGCCGTTGAAAATACTTTATTATATTTTTGTGAGGGAAAAGATATTCAAATTGGTCAAATATATTTATTTAGAAAATGGTTGAAGTAATTAAAAAATAAAAATGATTTAATAATGACTTTGTGAGTTTTTTTTTTTTTTTTTTTGTAAGTAAATATTCACATTATATTAACATACGAGAAATTACATATCATATGATCATGAGTGCATTATCTGTCTTAGACGAAGGAAGCCAGGGATAAAGAACAAAAGGACTATATGGGAGAAACCAGAGCCTTCCAGTTTCATTGTTTGCATTACAAAACATCTATTGATCAAAATCATGCATTTCATATCTAAGACAATGTGATTGTTGCATGAGCGTACAAAATGTAGCGTAGTGTGCCAAAGAGAAGGTATGTTTTCAAGCTACGATCCCCTAATACGTGGTGTGCCAAAAAAGTGCAAGAATGAGCCACTAGGCTCTGGGTTGTTCTTCTTCGAGGTGGTGGAACACAAGTGACCTACAGAGAAATCAAAATGCAGAGAGAGAGCCAATATGAGTGTTGTCATGTCGTCGATTGTTACATTCTGTCGCACCCTATCTATATATTTGACGGGTATATATTAGGACATAAACAGGTGGGGTGAGTTGTTTGTGGGTGGGCCTATGTGAGGTACCAGTAGATAGAGTCCCTCGTCCCAGCTTTCCCCCGAGTCCCACTTCTAAGTTTAGCCTAGCCTAACAACAAGGCCCCTTACTCATGCTTAGACTAGTTATAAGTAGTACTGTTTTTGGCAGACTTTGAAACCACAACGTAGCCATGCTGGAACCACATTGCACTTGGGCAGTACCACGAGCCTACAAACTGCTGGTATCCGTTGGGTTCTCCTCCTAGATGTAGCATCCCCATGGGCTGGGACGAGGAGGAGATAGGGAAGCATCAACCACTGAAGGGACAGGAGCTTGGGGAGGACACATCCCCCAACATAATGACTTAATTCTAAGGACACACCCCCAACATAATGACTTAATTCCAAGGACACACCCCCCAACCTTGATTTCATTCATCTAAGTAGAGTACTAGTTACTAATAGGCAGATGGAATAAAGGTTCATTTACGAGATCAAGTGAAAGACCTGTCTCAACATTTACGGGATATAGTCAAAGACTTGAATTGAAGGGAGATTTGTTTAATTTTTAACAAGCTTGACACAGTAAAATAACTCTGCTCCAACATCTTGTTTCATTTTTTAACAAGCTTGACACAAGAAAATGAACTCTGCTCTGGGGGCTTGTTTCATTTTTAACAAGCTTGATACAAGAAAGGTACTCTACTCTGAGACCTTGTTTCATTTTTTAACAAGCTTGACACAAGAAGGAACTATGGTCATGGTTGCCTTGTTTCATTTTTTAACAATCTTGACATAAGAAAAGGAACCATGCTTAGGGGATTAGATCATGGCCCCTTACTTTCCATGGATTCCAAGAAGTTCTCATCAGATGGGAGAACAATGCTCTAGAAGGTATCCAAAGATCCAATGGAAATATTAGACTCCAATGCCCCCAGTAAATGATTTACCACATCACCTACTGGATCTAGGTCAAAATAAGTTGAGTAAACTGTGAAAGGCTCATCTTCATCAGTAGGTATGGGCATGGGATAGGTTACCACATAATTGACCTATGGTAGGGGATATACCACTTGAATATTTGGAACATTTAGGGAAGTTGGATGATTTGCAGTTAAATCATGACCAACAAATTAAATTTGATCGATAGTCACTATTTTTCCATGATGCGAGAAACACATCACTCGAAAGAGTGTGGACATGACAATGTTCATAACGTAAACAAAGTCTCACCCCAAGAGAAAATTAAAATCCAGGGGGCCCATGGAAACCATAACATCAATACATACAATCTTTCCTCCCAAAGTAATAAGAAAATGAGGAAGGATCCCTAAAGGTTGACTGGATCTTCTGTTAAAAGCAAATAGATTTAGAGTAATGGATAGAAGCTATGGGGAACCTAAAGTTTTCCAAGTAGTGGAGGATAAAATGCTAACAAAGGCACCCTCGTCAATAAAAATATGAAATATGTTTGTATTATAAGCCTTCGCCATGACTTTGAAGGGCATGTATGAAGGGAGATGAGGTCCTATCAATAGGATCCAATTAAAAGCAATAACCTCATTACTTGGAGGGGGTTCCATGACAACTGGAGAAATGCCCCCTTGTATGATAGAATCAGAAGAAATAAGAAGAAGATGAACAATATGATCCTCACTCTCTACGGGAAAAGTATGACCAACCTAAGGTGGAATTGAGTCATCCATTCTCTCAACCAATGGTTGGTTGGGAACAAACTCATGGGATTTACATTCATAGAGAGTGGGATTTATTGGATTCAGATCAATCACTTCTTCAACTAGTGGAGGATTGGGAGAAAGCTTCTGGTAACGAACTGAAAGTCATAGCTAAGAATTTGTAAGGTTTTCCAATAATTTTGAGGCTTCATCCATATAAGGACAAAGGTGAATAGGATGATTCTCTTCACATAACCTATAATGAAACTTAAAATTTACCCTTTTTCTTGTGGACCTTACTATCACTATATGATGGTTTATCATCAACATGATCTCTAGAGGTTGATGACAAGGGTTGATGCAAACCTGTAGACCAAACTTCTAATACTTGTGGAATACCAACACGATCTCTAAGAAGGTGATCACCCTTACAAAGCATGCAAGGGAATTTAAATTTACAGGGATTTGAAGGTTTCTCAACATTATTTGCATCCGTAGCAATGGTTTCTTGGTTTCCCCCTTGCCTATTTTGCTTCTTCTTCTTTGCCCTTTTCTTCTTCTTCTTAGCTTCCCAGTTACTAGAATCAAGACTTTCACCAAGCGAGGAGGAAGAAAGTGATGAAGAAACAATAAGCAAAGAATTCAAAGGGTTAACTTGAGGTTGATATCATCCAAGTGGAGGACTACTTGGTTGAGAATCAATTTGGATATTTGGAACCAAGGAGGTTGAAAATAACCAAACTGATAAACCAATGGTAAATCTGGGAAGGGACAACATTGCCATATAAGGAGCACCAATATTTCCAAAAGGAAGAAGATGAACAAGATTCATGTCAAAGGGGATTCCTTGATTGGTGGACTCAGGAAATGTTGCCATTAGCTCAACCTAAGATCTACTAAGGAGTTGTTCCACATTGAGGATGTTATTCCAAGGCTAATTAATTGATTTTAGAAATTAAAGACACAAAATAAAACAAATGGGAAACTAGGCAGATAAGGATTACCAATTCACTGTGAACTGTGAAATGCCATTTCCAGTATGTGGAGGTAATCTCCCTGAATTGTGTGTTTGGTGTATCATAGTGGATAAGGTAGTTGACTCGGTTACCTATGGCAAGATAGTAAGTTATAAGGGACTTCAAAAATATACCTGGAGGTACGTGAAAGTGTAGTACATAATAGTGCTCTTTGATGCATCCTGTACAATAGGTAGTATTCTGATATGCTTTTCATATGTTGAGTGTCATCCGATATACTCGAAGGTATATGGAGAACAATTTGATATACTTATGTACATGGAATACCGACTACCCCCAGAATGTAACACAAAGAGGTAATGACAACTCCTACATTTAAAGATGCCATAACATGTCTCTAGCCTATATCTCTATGTGTGTCATTCATGTTCCAAATGCTCCTTAGATTAATTGAATAAATTTAGAATTTGAGCTTCAATTATGTTTCAGTTTCAAGGCTCGTGGTACGAGTTCACCTGAATTCCCTATGATGCAACTAGCATGATAAAAACAACTCTTTCATTTCAATGAAGATTTATCTACGAGAAGGAAGAACCAAACAATGTTACAACAATCAAAGATGTAGAAAACAAGAACTTCCTAAATATATCTTTCAATCTCACTACTCCAATTCGATTCAAAGCCCTAAAAGATGCCAAACCATACAATGTAATCTATGCAAAATTCCCCTAAAACTATGCAAATGTAATAGATGCACAATTTATTTTCCTGTTGTGAAAATGAGAATTCTAACTATCAAAATGTAATCTATGCAAGAGAATTCTTCAAAACAAACACAAGATGATTCCAAATATGTGAAAGAACAACATAACAAGACTACTCATGAACAACAATGCCTTCCTTCACTAATGCAATGAAAGAACCAATCAAGTATAAAGGAAATTCCCAATGAAATCAAATGTAATCTAAGATTTTGATTAACAAAGGACTCAAACTGAAATTGGATGAGAATTCCAAAGATCAAAAGAGATGACACTCAAAGGCAATTAACACTCATACACAATTGAAAGCAAAAACACAAAAAAATTGTTAAGAAATTGAAAATTTTCTTTTCTTTTCCTTTACATTTTCAAATGCAATGAAAATGAAAATGAGGCTAGATTATTAACCAAAATAACTCACACGAACTGCCACTGTAATATGAAAATTATTTATTATTAAATCAGTAACCAAGCTCAAGTGTTTAAAACCCTATTGATAAGAAGAAATAAAAAATTAAACAAACTCTCATCAAAGGCTAACAAAATCGAATGTAAACACTATGATGGCTTTATAGAGACAGAAAAATTCAGAGACTCAAGAAAACCCTCTGGACCAAAGAAGAAAAAAGATCAAGAAAAATAAATGATTTTTTTTGCATTCTACAAGATCACCACAGGTGCAGAGTGGGCACCAGTGTGCACCATTGCACTTCCAGAGAGGAGATATTGCGCTAGGGCACTCTATCTCAAAACAAAGAGTGTGTTGGGGCTAATTTGGTCAAAACATGACACAAGAAGCCCCGCCAAGCTAAAAAATGTGTTTTCTTAAGGTCAATTACTATATGAATAACTCAATTAAGGTAACTTTGAAAGGTAAAAAATGATAAGGCCAAGGAAACCACTAAGGGAAATCTCAATCTCCAGTATGATTTCCAATTTGTTATATGGAAAATTCACTTATGCGGAAAAAAATGAACTCCCTAGATCAAGTGGTCTGATCTAGAACAAAAGAGAGCAAAAATATCTTTATTTTCCTTAGAGAAATTAGAATACTGAAAAAGAGACCTACCTGGAATCTATAGTAAGTTCCCTTCTTCTCCTTGTTTGTAAGCTCCAACTCTAGCCCCTCACGCTATAAATGGAACCTGCAACAAAGACTAAAACAAGCAAGGAAACTACAATATCCACATAACATAATTTAATGTTTCTAATCAATGATTCAACATGACATTGAAATACATAAGAATCAACATGACACAAGTATAGGAAAACAAAGTGCTTTTTGTATTAATAAATAAAGGAGAGAGTTACAACTATATATAGATGTTGACTTTGTAGATGTCTCTCCAATTGTCTTGTCCTTCCTTGCCACAAAACAAACCTTCATACTCAACCCTAATACATAAATGGGTGATGACTCCTTAAGCTCAAGACAACAACATGAGGGCCGTAGTCATTAGGGGAATTTTGAGGTCTAAAATGGTCCTCTTAAGGAAATTACAAAATAAGATTAGATTACATCATCAAATTTTAGAGGGGGAAAAAAAAAAAAAACTATTTTTTCAACTTATCTCCTTATGGGTTTAATCAAACTTCGAGAGAAAACACTTATTGGATGAAAAATTTGATTCCTCATCCAAGGAGTACCCATGTTGCATACTTTTGATGGACCCTACTACACGAAAAATGAGAAATACATGAAAAACATGATTGTAATCAATTTTTTCATGTATTTTTCATTTTTTTTTTTTGTAGTAGGGTCCATCAAAAGTATGCAACATGGGTAATCCTTGGATGAGGAATTACATTTTTCATCCAACGAGTACACCCGCTCAAAATTTGAGTAAAACTGTAGGGAGACAAGTTGAAAATACGAGTTGCAAAAGTAGTTTTATTATTTTATTATTTTTTAATATATTAATTTTGTACTCCCAAAATGGTGAATCATCCCCCATGGTTGACATCATAATCTTGAATCCTATTGGTTCTTATAAAGTTTATTTTGGTTGTACATTTTTCTTAGGAGGCCCATTTTAGACCTTAAAATTACCCTAATGAATCTTCAAAATCCAACCCACACTCTATGGGAGGTAGTAAATTTATAGGATAAAAGTGGTAGTTTAAGATTTACCAATCTAGGCTTGAGATCCACATATGAAGGAGGGATAAGCTCAAGGGATAAGAGATGATACCACTAGAGTAGGATCATATAGGAATTCAAGATCTCTATCCATGGTAAATTGTTAAAACCACCTTAGAAGCTCTTGGAAGAAGAAGATTCGAAAATATTTTTTAATATTCTCGAAATTCTAGAATCAACGCACCTACATAGTAGAGAAACCTGTGTTGATCAATGTTGATACTCAATTATGAAACGTGCATCCAATGTAGGTGGACATGCATGCGTAGTGCAATGAGGCTTAAAACATGGTTTTTGAGCTGATTGACCAGGAAACTCAGACTTTTTGGAGAAATAATGCTTATGGATTTGCAAAGGGATTATGAAAAAGTGTTCAAGGATGTTGATTGATCCAGTTTCCAAGCCTTTTGAGCCGATGTGAAAAAATTATATGTAATAATGTGTGCATCCCTTCTCTAATAAAAACACTAAAAAATGTTTGCAAACTGTTGATAGTGCTGGACCTGCCAACATTCAGGGGATCACCTCGGTATGAAGTCCCAACTAGACCTCACACTGTTTGGTGTGGGAGTCCCATCCGGTATGATGGCTAGGTTGCCATTGTCTTAAGGATTTGCCTCAACTCTTGCTTTTCGGCACATGAGAGTGGTTCACTTTGTCTTCAAGAAGTGAGGTTCGCATTCCTGGTGGGTGTAAGTGTCACTTGTGTCAATGGTTCTTTCATTGTCGAGGGAGAGGGTGAGAGTGAGTTCCAGGTCGATTGGGAGCAGTCCCAACACTACTAGGAGCACACAACACAACAGGACATGCACAATGTTTGATGGATCAGTCCACACGGATACAGTAGTCACAACATACAAGGTGAGATAACACATACAACACTCACAGAATAGTCCAAATGAGTGCAACGATTGTTACAACAAGCTTCATGTGAAAGGTTTGACTGATGTCTGGCAGAGTAGTCTACACGGGCGAGACAACGTTAACAACATATACACCACATTTCCATTAATAGATTATGCATTACAACAAAGGAAGAAATTCAGATGCAGAACACAGGTTAAAGCAACATGCATTACAAGTGTTAAAGACCAGTCTTACAACCGATACAATACATGTGTGAAAACGTGTTGGCCTGTTAGCAGGCTTCTGAATTAAGAAAAATTTCCAAGACACATCATTACACCATACATCACTAAGCCCGAGTGCGGGGCGTTGGAGCCACTACTTACTCCTCAAGGAAAAGATTACAGACTCTCTTGGCTATGTGGGAGGAGCTGAGTTGAAAAGTCCTTTGCATGTACAAATGAGGGGCTATTTATAGCCAATGGTGAAATTGACCCTTGTGGTTGTTCAACTACCTTCATGACCGTTTGACTTTCATGAATTTTCGACTTACATGACTCTTTATTCAACAAGTGGGTCTCTTGGACTTCCACGTTACATCACATTGATTGACAACAAGCCCATAGCAGAGATGTGGGTGACATGACTCATGACGTGACTCGACATGACAATGCTGGTACATTCGTGCTGCTGCTAGAGTGCATGTCGAGCTATAGCGCTATTGGGTGATGGATGTCTTAATGGTGTATCATAGCTTCACCTATGCATGGCAGAGTGCACCGAGTCTTCGATGGTCCTTGGTTCGCTTGATGAAGCTTTAGCATGTTGTTCCTTGCTTGCATGCTGGAAGGCTTAACAGGCTCATCTGTTCGCGAAGGTGCATGTTTGTCACGTTTGTCCACTTCACATGATTCGTTCGTTCGTCTGTTGGTGAACCTGTCCTTCTGCATGTTTTCCTCGTTAATCCCATTCATTGTCTTGTCATGTTTGGTCGTCTACCTGTACCTACCATCACTCATGACGAGACAACGTCAAATCCAAAACCTCCTAGTCTACCATGACACATAATCATTTTAGATGCAAGTGGCCAGGAGAGGCAGCTTGGCTGTGATGCGGGATGATGGCTCCAAGCACTACTAATGAAAATTGTGCAAGAGTCACTAAGTGATGGAGATGGGCATCTGAGTCGATGTGACTGTTTCCAAGGTATGGCTCGGCTAGGAGGCAAAATTGCACAAATTTTGGGAGGAACAGTCTGGGTTGCTGGAAGGTAAGGTAGGCATGCTCTCCACATTTTTCAGAATGAACAGGAAGTGGGGCTGGACAACCATATTTGCGCAATTTTCCAGAGGAATGGGTTGGGTTGCATGAAGGGTCAGGGATTGCGCAGTTTTTTGGGGAAAATTCCCAGGGAGACTAGCAGCCAAAACTGCGCAATTTCTAGAGGGAACTGCCATTTGGCTACTCGGGTCACTTGAAGCCAAAATCGTGCAATTCCCAGAGGGAACTGCCAGTTGGTTGCCCGAGAGATTGACAACAGAAACTGCATAATTCCTAAAGGGAACTGGTAGTCCTTTGCTATGGGTTGCTGGCAAGGGAAAATGCACTGAGGCTAGGAGGCCGACCTACTAATCATCTTTGCGCAATTTATGAGCTAAGCTGACTGATGGGCAACGGAAGGCCTGCTCATGAACATTGCGCAATTTTTGAGATGAACAACTAGTCGACTGCCGGGATGACTGATTGGGAAAACTTGCTTAATTTTCTGAGGGAGACAGGGACGCGTACTTGGTGTTTGTCCAGCCTGTTTGTGTAATTTCCTCAGTTAGTTGAGCGAGTGAAGTCAATGGCCTTTGCGCAATTTTTGAGGGGAGTCAGTCCCGGGGTGACTGTCGGGTTTGACTATCCGGGTGGCCAGCATGAGAGCTGATTGAATTTCTTGTGGGCAACATAGCTTGAAAATATTAGCTTGGTTCTTCTGTGTTGTTCTGGTTGACAGTCGATCAAGTCAATGGCAGGGTGATGGTTCGGCTGTCAGAGGGGGAGTCAGGTCATCAGAAGCTTCAACAAAAATGGCTGTGTGTGAATAATCAAAAGATGCATAGGTGATCATACGAACACACACTCACATGACTTGACAATGAAACGACCAAACCATCCAACCACACATGCTCAACATGACTGACTGACGTTGTAAGTGACAAGCCCGACACTCATGATGGATCATTCATTGATCGAGATGACGCTTGTGCGATAGTGAATGTGACTTCATGTGCGAGTGCAACAAATTCTTTCATAGTGAACATAACAAGCACATACGAAGCGAAGACTTTGATAGTCTTGAGAGTTCTTTAGAGAATTCTTTGGGAAGAGAGAATCAGCATACTGATGTGCTGATTGAGAGGGAGAATTCAGAACAACATACCGAGGTGCTGGCAGAGGGAAGTAAGGCACTGATGCCTTATGATTTTTGTTTTAACAAGTGTTTTGTGAATGCAGGTATTATCGCAGGTGTTGAAGGACATTTGACTCAGTTGAGCAGTCAAATGAAGGAGAAAGACGAGAATTCTGTGGGAATTTCAAAACCATGGGATGAGGACGTTATGTTGCTGGAAAGGATGCTGAATTATCAGAATTCAGTGTAGAAAGAATCTCAATTTCAGAATTGGGAATTGCAGATGCATAGAGATGAAGATAGCAGAAAAGAGTACACAATGTACCAGTCTAGTAAGTTGCTGATATGAGAAAACAGAGAAGAAGTTTTCCGTTGTAGAAGACAAGAGGGTTTGGATGATTGGGTGGCAGTAAGAAATGAGAAGGTAAGAACGGAAACAAGTATAGAAGCAAGAAGTCAACAAGTGACGGTAAAAATTGAACGAGTAAGAACTGAGCAAGCCATCTTAGCTCAGCAGGCAGTAAGAAATCAGCAGCTTGAAGATTTATTGGACAAGGAAATTGAATTAATCAGAAGAATCATGTTGAAAGTGTCTCAGAGGAAGACATCAACAAGAAAGAGAAGAAGAAGCAGTAGCAAAATAAAGACAGAGACGGATTGTGAAAGTGCAGCAAGTGGAGC
This sequence comes from Pinus taeda, assembly GCA_000404065.3. NCBI lineage: Eukaryota > Viridiplantae > Streptophyta > Pinopsida > Pinales > Pinaceae > Pinus > Pinus taeda. The sequence goes on from APFE031018738.1 coordinate 116,893, forward strand.
AAGACAGCATAAAGTGTGGAGACCTGGAGAAGAACAACAGACAGAAGCAGCGACAAATGGAAAGTTGCAACACAAGATATGGGATCCAGGCAAACAGAGATCTTAACACATGATCAGGTGATCATGATTAATTCCAAATTTGGGAGTCTGATGCAAAAGCATCAAGGCCAACTTTCATTTTTTATTTATGTAATAAAGGGGGGTGTGACATTTTAATTGTTTTATTAATTAATTTGGTATTTTTAAATAAAATAGGAGATAAATTCTAAAAGTGAGGATTTTGTAAATAATTCTCAAATATGAGAGAATTTGGTCAGTTGAGGATGTAAAGGGATGAGAGGTTTTAATTTAGAAATTAGTTTCATTAATTTTGGGTGAGAGAGGATCCTTAGGGATTCAAAAGAGATTTAAGGATTTGTTGAGATATTTTAGTGGTGTTGAGATATTAAGGGGATTGAGCATTTAATTAGATCATTTTTAAAATTGTATAAATAGGAAGGGGTTTTGAGAGAAAAACACATTGAGATTGTGAGTGAGTGTGAGTAGAGAGTGAGAGGTTTTGAACAGCCAAGGCTGTAAGCCTCTGGCAGTTTGCAAAGGTCACGTATTGTGAATATCAGGCCAAACAAGAATTTGTAAGTCATTGTTTTGTTTCAGTTTATATACATTGGTTGATTGATTGTGAAAGTTATATGTATTTCTGGTTAAATGTATATATGATTGGAGTATCGGTTGTTGGAAAGATCGACCAAAGGAAGTAGGTAATTAAAAGAAATTGTAAGATTGATTTGTGCGCCCAAGCTGAAAGGATGGTTATTAATATAACAATTGTTAACTGTGTTGAATAAATCCACGCATAAGCTTATTTGTGTCAAACGAATGGACCACTTTATCCCGATCTAGAGTTTGATGGACAACAATAAAGTAGAAAGGAGAGTGCTAGTGAGTATGAAGTCGTGAGGTCTGGAAGAATCCAAGAAGCGTTCAGGTTTAACTTTGAACAGAGATCGTTGAAAATGTTGAAGAATCGATTCAAATTCAATAAATCGATGCTGTGGGACAAAAAGCAGTAACTGGCCTTTCTGATGTAGAAACTGGCATTTTGCATCTTCTGGAATGTGTTTGATCCGGATTTAAATAGGAACACAATAGATTACAGAGATAACCATAAATACAGAGATGCGATAACCATAAATAGAGAGATGCAGCGGAAATAACACTTCATTTCATTAATGGAAAATACCGAAATATGCTTACAATCAGAATTGGAAATAACCCAGCTAGGACGATGGTAGCTTATCTCTGAGAAGAGATGTGTGGCTACATGTCTCTGAACTGTTCCGAACTTGTGTTACAATGAGGCTCGAAGGCCTATTTATTATTGAGAAACAATGGAAAACCTTTCACATTCCAAAGCCGACCCTTAGAAGATGAAACGCCAAATTGTGGGCCCCGTTTTGGGTAAATTGGTACATCAATTTCCCGGGGTCGTAACTTTGGCATACGATCTCCGTTTGACGTGTATGATAGCTCGTTAGAAAGATCTATCCGAGAACTACCATTGTTGGAACGGGCAACATTGGTCCATTGCATGTACCAATGTTGCCCCTGGATTCCCCAAAAAACGTCGTTTAGGGCCTCAAAACGGCTCCGGAAGTTCAGGACCCGAAAAACTGCTAAAAATAGTAAGTTGTGCTACAATTAAGGAAACTGAAAATGCTGAGAAGGACAATGGTGGGGTCCAGGTGGACTTGGCAGGTGGCCACCAATATCCACCTGGATCATTGACTCAGCTAGTTCACTGCAAAGCATAAGTCGGGTCGTGTGTTCAGTAGATACATGAGTGAACCTAGAAGCTACCAATAAATAGTAGTAGCCACTACCTCACTAGAAGTAGCATCCTCCTTCCTCCAGTTCCCTGCTAGAGGAGTCTACATGGGCTTGCACTTCTCCATGTGAAAGAGCCTGAGTATCTCATTGGCATACTTGCCTTGAGACACAAATACTTCACCATCTTTTTGCCACATTTCCATAGAGTGCTCGCTTGAGTCGACAAACATGCGACTCGCGATTCGAAGGTCTCAAATCCTTCGGGTTGCTCAATGTATACTTCTTCCTCAATATTCCCATTGAGGAATGTCGTCTTCACATCCATCTGATGGATCTTCCAACCCATCTGAGCTAATAGAGCTAGCATCGATATGATAGATGAGTACATTGCTACAGGAGCAAAGGTCTCATCGTAGTCGATCCCCTCAACCTGTGAGAAACCTCGAGCAACAAACCTTCCTTTGCATTTCTCAACACTGTCATCAGCTACCTACTTTACCTTATAAAGCCATCAAGAACTAACCACTGATTTTTCCGCAGGTCTAGGGACAACATCCCACACAGTGTTCCGTATGACAGAATCGTACTCTTCTACCATTGCATCAACCTAGACTGGTTTCTACAGTGCCTCCTGAAAAGAAGAAGGTTTGGTCACTACACACTCCCCAACCAGGGCCATGTAGCCAGTGTATCTCTCGAGAGATCTCCTTTGTTTGTGCTAAGAGGATGGTTGCCCCACATTCTCTCTCGCATACTGTAGCAATCTGTCAGCTTCCCGTGAGCGTTTTCACCCGTCTTTGGAAGACTCTCCAGCAGTGGTGGTCTCCACTACTATATCCTCTACATGTGGTTGATCCACATCATCAGAGGCTCCTCCTCCTTTGGAATTAAAAGTTCCTCATTTACATGTAACTTGAGCTCCCTCTCAAGTGACACTCGCATGGCTCTCTGGTTGTCGAACTTCAAATCTTGCGCACTATAGTCCTCTGACTAGCATGCAAAAACACATGATAGTTGTGGGGTGTATTTGTGTACCCCACAAGTATCCTCAACTTAGTTGTTGGGTCTAGATTCTTCGGAGCATATTTGCTCACATGATAGAAAACTAGTGATCCAAAGGTACGGAAGTGACTCACATCTGGTCGCTTTCCCGAAAAAGCCTCCATAGGTGTCTTCATCCCCAAAACACAATGAGGACTTCTGTTCTGAAGGTACACTATTGTATTGCATGCCTCATTCCACAGATGAAGTGGCAGGCTTTGGTCATGCAACATCTCTCGAGCTTCTCCCACAATAGATCTGTTCTTCCTTTCGGCCACCCCATTCTGTTGTGGGTTATGAGGTGCGGTTAGTTCCCGTTTAATTCCTTCTGTAGCACAGAAGTCTTTAAATTGCTGGGAAACATACTATCCACCATTATCGCTACAAAATGCTTTTAATTTCTTCCCAGATTCTTTCTCTATCGAGGCTTTAAACTCACTAAAACCTCAAGAAGGTCTGATCCTTCTTTTGCATAAAGTAGATCTAGCATCTACGAGAAAAATCATCAATGAAAATAACATAGTGCCTTTGTTTAGTAGTGGAGGCTATAAATAATGGTCCACATACATCTTAGTGAACTCTCTCCAGGATTTCTCCAGCTCTACTATCCTCATCCTGAAAGGAATCTTTCGCATACTTACCTAGAGTGCATCCTTTGCATGTGTCTGTTTGCTCTAGTTTTCCCTTGGGTAAGCCGGTAGAAATTTTCTGCATGATCTTCAAAGCCCCATGATGCAAGTGGCCTAGTCTCCTATGCCACAACTTGCCAACATATTGACTTTGCACCACCTCTACTTTGGAACTCAACGCAGCATAGTCCTCTACCTCTAGCTTGTAGAGATTCTTTACTCGAATTCCTATTTGCTTGGTATGTCCGGTGTCGATATGCCTCAAGAACACTTATGCTTTACTAAATACTTCATCATAGCCTTTATCTTCTAACATAGCAACAGAAACAAGATTATTTTTCTAACCAGGTACACATTTAACAACAGATAGGGTGAGAGGATCACCATGCTCCCTCTAAAGCACAACAGTACCTTCACCTGATACACAGTACTTTCCATCGTCGCCCATCTCTATCCGCATATGGAGATCCTTCTCCTCCAATGTACTGAAAATATTCTTGTCACCCGACATGTGGAAAGAAGCTCCACTATCTAGGTACCACACACATCCCACCATGGATGAAACCATGCATGTGATAAGCGAGAAATGCAGCTCAAATTTTGAAGCTAGTGCATCACCATTAGATCCCTTAGAGGAACCCTTCTTGGACTTCTTCTGTGGACAATGCATAGCATAATGGACCACTTCATGACAGTGAAAGAATCACACCTTCAACTTGTCAACCTTCTTCCCACCATGAGAAGATTTGGATTGGGACGCCTTCCCTTTCCCTTTCTTAGCTTTACTCGCTAAGGCTAGATTTTCTTCATCATCTTGTTTTGATGAAGATCCATCCCTGGTGCTCTGCTTTATCTCCTCATACATCAAATCCAACCAAATTCGTTCCCAATCTGTCAGTTTCTCTCTTCCACTCACCGAGTCCTGGTAGCTATGCCAGCTCTTTGGAAGACTAAGGAGTGCTAGACTCACCATGTCATCATCAACAGTCACAAACCCTACACTTGCAAGTTCGTCCCTACAGGTGGTCATCTTGTTCAAGAATGTAGAGATTGTGTTGCCCTTTTCACACTTTATATTTCAAAGTTTTTCCTTTAGCGCCAACTTCCTCTCATCGTTGCTATTATGAAAAACATCTTTCAATGTTTTCCACATCAAAAACGGAGTCTCCTTCCCATGGAGGCTCGAGACAATGTGATCTCGAACTCCCTCCAGGAGGATTATCCTTGCTCTAGCCACACACTTTTCCCTTTCCTCTAGTTGAGTAGCATCGGTCGGCTTTTGGACTTCTTGATTAATGAAGTCCTTGAGACCATTATCTTCCAATACTACCTCCATGTGATCCTTCCAATGCTATATAATTTGAACTGCCATCAAGGGCATATTCGAGTCTCAAAGCACCAAAGAAATAGATGTGATAAGAACTCAATTCAATATTCAGAAACCAAACTTCATACTTCTCTTGCTTGTATACTATTCTACCTTGATCACCTTTTCTTTGATACCATGTAGAATTTTTCTACAAATCATCTAGCTCTGATACCATGTAGAAATTTCCCATTGTAGATAACCTGGTAATTCAATGTACTAAAGCAAAACACTTGATCTACTTCTACAACAATTGAGTGGAAGTTTAATCAAACATGAGCAACATCAAACATGAATAGATATAACTGAGAATGAGAAGTAATCAACCATAACACAGAAGATATAACTCTGTATTATCATACAAGTGGAAATCTTGTTCAAGTTACAAAAAGAATTAACTCTCAAGCTATCCACATCTCTATGCACTCAACAATACTGCCCACAGACTCAATATACATAGAATATAACTTCCTCAAGCCCTCCAAGCCTCCTATTTCCTTGCGCAGTTTTGATTGGGGTCCAATGATATCACATGTGTTAATTGGCCTCATCACACTCACTGTAACATCAGGTCCAACTACACAATCCATAAGGAATAATATTCCTTCTGCATGTAAGGAATATTCACCAAGGAATATCCTAGCAACTGATAGTACACTATCCCTCCATTTGATCTCAACTGGGTCTCTGACTGAACCGACATGCATGAGTTATCCATGAGTGAATACTCAGTTATCTGAATTACAGTAGTTACATGCATGCAAGTGTTAACTAACTGAACTCTCATTAAATTAACAAACTGTTAAATTAATCTAATTGGACTTGACTAAGTTAAACTATGTCAACTAATTACAACTCAATATTACAACTCATCCTTATCTCTTTAACTGAAGCTTAAATTCCTCAATTAATGGAGAAATTGTTGCATGTCCTCACATAAACTTCAAGATTGAATTTCCTTAACTAATTAACTCAAGATGAATTAATTAATTAATTTTCAAATTGTTGTTGATATCAAATTCGAATTTTACTTCCTATGTTTAGTCTAGGGACTGACTAAAATAAGAAGGGATCCCAAAATGCTACTTTTAGAAAAGCTATTTTTAGCACTTTCACTTTTCACCCATTGTAGCTAAGACCTCCAATGGTTAAATTTCTGTTTATAGCAGTGCTATTTTTAGCAATTTCTGTTTTTAGCATTTCTTGTTGCACACTTTTCAACAAAACAACCATCTGCAAGTCTTTGGCAATCCTCATGAGCTTCCACCCTCGAGAGGGGAACATGATCATAACATTACTTTGGTGCCAGGGGCACAACCAACAAATGTGTCCCCATATAGATATCCTTTCGCCCAAAAGAATGAAATTGAAAAAATCATCAAGGAGCTTCTGGGAGTTGGCGTCATTCGTTCTAGCATTAGTCCTTATTAATCACTTGTGGTCATGGTGGTCAAGAAAGATGGGGGATTGATGTATGTGTCTAGACATTAGAGCCCTCAACAAGCTGACGATCAAAGATAAATTTCCCATCCCGGTTGTTGATGACTTGTTGGATGAACTAAATGGGGCTCAATTCTTTACTAAGCTAGACCTTCGCTCAAGCTATCACCAAATTCACATGAAAGAAATAGACATTCCAAAGATTGCTTTCCGAACTCATGAAGGCCATTGTGAATTCCTAGTCATGCCATTTGGTCTCTATAATTCCCCATCCATTTTCGGAGCCTCATGAGTCACCTGCTCAAACCATATTTCAGAAAATGTGTCCTTGTTTTCTTTGATGACATCCTCATCTACAGCCTCACCTGGGAAAAACATCTTCAACATGTAGACCTGCTCTTGCAACTGCTCTAGAAGCATAAATTATTTGTCAAATTGTCCAAGTGCTCTTTTGGCATGAAAGAAGTTGAGTATTTGGGCCACATTATGGGATGTGAAGGTGTCATGGTGGATCCCAAAGAGATCCAGGCAATGTAGGATTGGCCCCAACCAAAGACCTTGAAGAGTTTGAAAGGATTTTTGGGTCTCACCAGCTACTATCACAAATTTGTCCGCAATTATGGTCACGTTGCTAGACCCCTCACTCGCCTTCTCAAGAAAAATTCATTCCTCTGGCATGATGAAGTGCAACAGACATTTATAGCTCTCAAACATTCCATGAGTTCCACTCCCATATTGGCACTACCCAACTTTACGAAATCTTTTGTGATTAAATGTGATGCTTCAGGTACAGGTATTGGGGTTGTCTTACTGTAAGAAGGTCAACCCTTGGCCTTCAGTAGCCAACAACTAAGTGGGACAAATTTGGGACAAGCTACCTATTAGAAGGAGATGATGGCCATCTTACATGCAATGGATACCTAGTGACCATACTTATTGGGGCGGTGTTTCCAAATCCACACAGACCATCAAAGCCTTAAATATTTTTTGGAGCAATGCCTATCCTTGCCACAACAAAATAAATGGCCAGCAAAAATGTTGGGATATGATTATGAGATAATTTACAAGAAAGGGCGTGAAAATGTCATGTTAGATGCTTTATCATGCCAATTTGAGAAGGAAAGAACCCTGCTAGCAATCTCTCTTCCCATTCCAGAGTGGATTGAAGAGGCTCGTAAGGAATAATTTTCACATCCTTCACTCTTCCAACTCATTAATAAATTGCAAGCATATCCGAATTCCACAACGGGCTACTCTTGGTAGGATGAGATTCTTTGCTACAAGGAAAGAGTAATGATATCACCAACATCCACCCTCAAAAGTCGCATTTTGGCAGAGTTGCACTCATCTCCCATTGCAGACCATTCAGTCTTTTAGAAGACTTATGCTCGCATTCGACATTCTTTTGGACATGCATGAAAAGGACATTCTTACTTTTGTAGATGAATGTGATATGTGTCAACACCATAAAGGAGAAGCAGTCAAATCTCCAAGCACTTTACAGCCATTTCCCATCCCTACCTCAATCTGGATGGAGGTTTCTATGGATTTCATTACTGGTCTTTCGAAGTCAGGTAGCAAGTCAGTCATCATGGTGGTTGTGGACAAAATTTCTATGTATGCTCATTTTTGCGCCCTACCCCACCCTTTTACACCCGCTTTGGTGCCCTAACATTTCATGGACCAGATCTTCAAATTGCATGGCATGCCCACTTCCATTGTGTCTGATCATGACCCGATATTAACCAGTAACTTTTGGTAGGAACTCTTTAGGCTACAAGGTACCCAACTACAACTCAGTACTTCCTATCATCCCCAAACTGATGGTCAAACTGAAGCAGTCAACAAATGTCTGGAGACCTACCTCATGTGTTTCACCTCAGAAAAGCAACATCTCTGGGTACAGTGGTTACCTCTAGCTAAATGGTGGTGTAATACTAACTATCATGCCACCACCAAGATGACTCCATATGAAGCAGTTTATGGTCAACTCCCCCCTTCACCTACTTCTTATATCCTGGGATGCTCTAAGGTACAAGTAGTGGATCAACTTCTATAGAACCGTGCAACTATGCTTACCCACCTCAAAGATAATCTCCATCAAGCTCAAAATCACACGAAGCAACAAGCGGACCAACATCGTTCAAACCGCACATTTCAAGAAGGGGATCAGGTATTCTTGAGGTTGCAACCATATAAGCAAACATCACTCAAAGACAAGAGTTGTCAGAAATTATCTCCAAAATTCTATGAACCGTATCAAATACTTCAGCGCATCGGAGAAGTAGCCTACAAGCTAGCCTTGTCAACCACTGCAAAAATCCATCTCGTCTTTCATGTCTCATGCCTCAAGAAAGTGGTTGGGAACAATTGCAGAATTCAAACCAGTCTACCCAAACTGGATGAAGAAGGTTCAATCTGGCTCCAACCTAAACAGGTTCTTAACATGCAAGAATGGCACTTGGGCGGTCGCACGATCAAGGAATTTGACGCAAATGGATCCAAGAACACTCTCTAAGTCTTGAAATATTTTAAAATCATGCCAAAGATAATAATAAAAAATCGCATGATAAAACCTTTTAGAATGGCGGAAAACACTATCGAGAGGCCAAAGACACATAAAAACAGTGAAAAACAAAGTATCAGAGGCATAAACAAGTGAAGGCACAGTAGCCATCAGATCTAGCCAATCAACAGTCCAGATAAGATCAGTGAATCGAAATCAGCATAGGTAGACAACAGATATCAGCGCAGACCATGTAACACTTGCGATGGCGGCCAGTAGAGTCAACTAGGACCGGCGATCAAGTGCGTAGATCGACGACCCACGTTGCATCGCAGGATTGCTATCGGAAAATATGCGATTGCGATTAATCGCATTGCGATATCGCAATCGGAGCAACGTTATGGGGCAGGTCCTATACACATGTATGGGTGCGATGCAATTAGCTGGACCCGATGGCTATATAAACATCATTGCATAGATTTTTAGATCTTCCAAAAGGCATTTTCTAATGTATATTCACATATTTCATTATTTAACGAAAAACAAAGAAACAACGCCGATGTGATAAGGCCCGAACCCGAAAGGGTTCATGAAGGGAAATGTATATTATTTCAAGTCTAGGGGAAAGCCATTTTTACGATTTTAACATATTTTTAAAAAGAAACAGGAGCAAGGCCGAAGCGACTTGCGATAATGATGAGGACAAACCCGATAGAGGAATAGACCAGATTTAAGGAGTTTTGAAGTCCGAAATAAGCAGTGTTTTGGCATAATTTCATAGTGTTGCAGCGTTTCTCTGTCTAAAATAGAAAATGATCGTTTTGGGCACTCCAAAGGATTTTAGAGGCCTAATGACCATTCCGTTACAGTACAGGTGGACACCATCCTTAGAATTGTTTAGAAATGATTGCTAACACTTAGAAAGGGGTCTGAGCGAACACAGAATGGGGAGACTGAAAGCCGAGAAGCTGAAAAGAACAGGCAGCATAGTTTTGGCTTTGGAAGCATAACAAACAGAAGACAGAGGAGGCAGTGCCGAGAAAAAGTTAAGACAGGGACAAAGAGTGATTCAGAGTGTCTGTGTACTCATAGAAAGCTTGAGAGGTTCCAGCAAACTCTTACTGTTATATATGTTGTGTATTGAGTCTCAAATTGAGCTCATATTGTTGTAAAAACTCTGCTTGAAAACATAATAGATAGGCCACCACTGAAGGTTGGACCAGGAGATGTAGCCCAGGAGTATTGGATGAATTCCTTATTAGACTTGTTGTGTTTATGTGTTTGTCTATTATAGTCTTTTACTGCTTCATAGTCTATGTATTTCGCAATCTGATCGATCCATTGCATAAAATAACATAGGAAAATCCATGTACATGAGTCTTTAATACCCTATTAATTGTCTTAGATCTCATTATCATATCAAGTGGTATCAGAGCTTTGGGTTTACTAAGGTTAGACAAGCTTGTGCTAGATTGGTGAATGATAAGTAGGTCAAAGCTCAAATTAGGAGAAGGAGAATTGGTTGAATGTAACCCATAAATCGGTAGAGTCTATCCTAGGAGGAGAATGGCGGAGGAAAATCCCTTGGAATCAGACTCTCAATTCATGGACAGTTTTATGACCATGAGAGCCATGGTAGAAGAAATGTATCGAGAATTTAAGAAAGGTCAAAGTGAATATTCTTCAACCTCCAAACAAGACAAAGGAATAAAATAATATCTTCTAGATGGCCATTTTGAAGGCAAAAGGAAAGGAAAAGAGTCTCCTCTATCCACACCTCCTGATAGCCCTGAAAATAAAAAGAAGAAAACATATTTAATTAAATTAGATGTTAAATTTGAATTGCCAATATATGATGGATAATTAAATGCAGAGAAGCTAGATAACTAGATTAGACAGATTGATGTGTATTGCAGGGTGTAGAGCATTAATTCAGACATGAGTAAAATTCAGTTGGCCAACCTATGCCTTGGAGGAACTACCTTGGTATAGTGGGAAGGCAGGACACAAGCTGACTTGAAGAAGCATGGTAAAATTCTTTCTGTTTGGAATGAAATTTTTTCTGCAATTAAAAAACAATTCTATCCACTAGCTTATATGCAGCAAGCTATGATGAGTTGTGTTATCACCAAAATAGGTCCCTGATAGGCTGCTGATCAGACTATCTTAGTGTAACTATTTCAGACCAGACTCTTGGCTAAGGATTAGCCTCCCTA
>APFE031018743.1:1126-19970 GCA_000404065.3 Pinus taeda
TAACAATGCTTTGAGTATTGCCAATCGCCGATTGCGATATCGCATCGGCGAAAGGCATATGCGCATTAAGGATGAAACGAGGGGACCCGCCGATTGCCGATTGCGATATCGCATCGGCAAAAGGCATATGCGCAATGCTTGTAAAAAAAATAAAGGGGATGTGCCGATTTCCGATCGCCGATAGCTTATCGCAGCGGGGCCTTGATATGGGGTGCTTAAGTGGTGTTTTTGGGTATCGCTAATCGCCGATCGTCGAACACTATATCGCATCGGGGGGAAGTCCTTTAGCCATTTGGTGCATCCTTCATGTTATTGCGATATGCGATCCTCCGATCGCTTTATCGCAATAAACTAAATATTTGCTTTATTTCCATTTTTAAATAGATATTGCTTTTAAAGGTTTATTCATAAAGCGCTCCTTTGATTATCGGACTTTTATAAAGTAAAAGTTTTGATATCAATTTTATTTTTAAAGGGACCTATTTCATATTTTAATGTTTTTATGAATAAAAATAATATGAAATGGGGGGTTGTTTGCAAAGCACAACAGGATCCTACCCCTATTTCAGCCTTCTTGGGACTATCACTCCACATCGCCCCACCTCCCACCTGGAAGTATGGATGCATGTGATCCCTCTTCCCACTTGGCTCAAAATGTCCCCCTACTGAGGTCTTTGCATGAGTGGATGCCTCCACTCGATCTCCTCTCGACTTCTCCAGTTGTGGCTGCTCCACAACCTCCTGAAGCTGCTTCACCAATTGTGGCTCCTCTACAATTGTTTGAGACTTCTTCTGGCGCTGCATGTTGAGAGGTAATGTACTCTCCCTCTCAACCACCAAGTCTCCAATAGTTGCCTTGCTCCTCAAGGCTCTGCATGCATCTTAAACCTCAAGAGCATACAAGTTCTTGACTCATGAACCGATCTGCTTCACCGGTCTCGTGGTGATGTGTCTAAGGAAAACCTTTCCCTTACTGAAGACTACATCATAGCCTTTGTCTTCCAACATCGCGATCGATACCAAGTTCTTATTCAGTCCTGGCACATACCTCACAACTGTCAAGGTAATACGAGATCCATGCTCCCTCTGAAAAGAAATCGTGCCCATACCTGAAACACATACTTTTCATCATTACCCATCTCTATGAGTATCTTGAGGTATTTCTTCTCGAAGGTACTGAACAAACTCTTATCGTCGGTCATGTGGAATGAGGCTCCACTGTCAAGAAACCAACCACAACCCATCATCGATGAAACCATGCATGCGATGAGGGTAAAATCAAATTCGAACTAAGAAGCCAATGCCTCACCTTCAGATCCTTCCTTGGATCCCATCTTGGATTTCTTCAATGGACAATTTGTTGCATAATGGCCCACCTCATGACAATGAAGGCATCACACTTTCGATTTGTCAATCTTCTTCCCACCATGGGAAGAACTCGATTTGGGATGAGAATCCTTCTCCTTCCCTTTCTTTGCCTTACTCGCTAAGGCACAATTTTCTTCGTCCTCCTTGGATGAAGGACCATCTCTAGTGCTTCTCCTGATCTCCTTGTGCATCAGATCCGACCATAGTCGTTCCCAATTTGGTAGTTTCTCTCTTCCATTTATCGAGTCTTGGTAGCTATGCTAGCTCTTAGGAAGACCGAGGAGAGCAAGACTCACCATGTCATCATCGGCTGTCATGATCCTTACACTTCCAAGCTCATCCCTACAGGTGGTGAGCTTGTTCAGATATGTAGAGATCGTGTCGCCCTTTTCACACTTGATTTTCTAAAGCTTGTCTTTCAGCGCCAGCTTCCTCTGTTCGCTGTTATTCTGATATAGATCCTTCATTGTTTTCCACATTGAAAATGGTGTCTCCTTCCCATGGAGACTCGAGACAATGTGGTCTCGAACTCCCTCCAGAAGAATTCTCCTCGCTCTAGCCACACATTTCTTCCATTCCGCCAATTCTTGGGCATTAGTAGTTGTTGGCTTGGGGACTTCTTGATCAATGAAGTCCTTTAAACCGTTATCCTCTAATACTGCTTCCATGCGATCCTTCTAGGCTATATAATTTGAGCTGCCATCAAGGGCATACTCGAGTCTCAAAATGTTGAATGCCATTGGTGAAATTTGAGATGTGATAAAAATTCGAATTCTATAATCAGGAACTTCAAACTTCGAACTTGTCCCTTCTTTGTATACTGTTCTTCACTTTGATCACCTTTCCTCTGATACCATGTAGAAATTCTCACTGCAGATCACCTGATAATGCAATATACTAAAGCCAAATACTCAATCTACTTCTACAAACACACTTGCAGAAGCTTAATCGATTTTGAGCAAGATCAAATAGAACACATATAACAGAGAATGAGAAGTCAATCACACATGAACATAGAAGAATACTCTAGGGAAAGCCTCAGCTAAAAACCTTGATCTTTGTATTATCATACAAGTGGAAATATCTCCGGATTACATAAAGCTTTAGCTCACAAGCTATCCAGCTCTCAATACATTCCCTCAATGCTGCTTATAAACTGAATAGACACAACATATGCCTTCCCTCAGTCCTCCAAGCCTCCTATTTCCTTGTGCAGTTTCTCCTGGGTCCTCTCACCGCCACCTGTGTGAATTTACCTCTTGCACAACTCACCAAACTCATAAATAACTGCGCAATCCTGAAGGAGATAATTCCTTCTGCATGGATGAGTTTCCTACATAGGAAAAATCCTCCAACTGATAGTACATTGTCTGTTCCTCTGATCTCAACTGGGTCTCTGACTGAACTGACATGCATAAGTTATTTACGAGAGAATATTTAGTTATCTGAAGTACACTGGTTACATGCATGCATGCATTAACTAACTGAACTCACAATCAGTTCCACAAACTGTTGGAACTAATCTAACTAGACTTAACTCAGTTAACTGAGCTAACTAATTACAACTCAAAGTACAACTCATCTTGATCTCGTTAATTAAGGGATAACTTCCTCAATAAAAGGGAAAACTGTTGCATGTCTTCACATAGATTTCATGTTTGATTTTCTCCAACTAATTAACTCAAGATGAATTAATTAATTATTTTTCAAACAATTGCTAAGATCAAATTCGAATTTTAATTCTCAATTTTAGTTCAGGGCCTAACTAAAATTGGAATTTATCCCGAAATGCTTTTTATAACAATGCTATTTTAGCATTTCTATTTTATTATTCCTTGTTGCTATTTCCAACACTGGTACCTGAAATGCTATTTATAGCATTTCTTGTTGCTATTTTCAACACTCCCTCTAAACAAGAAAGGCATTCAACTCGAACTCGATCCTCAACCTTTGGAATGTTCTGCATGCAACACTTCTCCCTAGTGTTGTTGCTCCTGTAACTCTAGAAACGAAAAAATATCCAACCTGAATCAGAATGATGCCTCTGTCATCAAAGTCTTTGACGTTATTGCCTCTGTCGACTGAAAACTCTCCACCTCTATGCTCTTCAGTATCTGACTGCTCTAGCCTCTGTCACTTTGATCTTTGACTGCATCAATCACACTGATTCTTGCTGCTGCATCCGTGCTGCTGCTGGTCCTATCTCCCAACATTGCATCCGCACTGCACCTGCTTCATCATGTTGTATCGTGCTACCCACTACTGCACTGTAACTCAGTTACTGAGAAGTAAGTAACTGATCTCCCAACTGAAATCCCTATTGGGCTAGAAACATCCTCTGATGCTGAAGCTTCCTCTGCCGCTCCATCCGCATCTGTCTCTACGCACTTAGCCAGTCCTGCTACTCCTCGTCAGGGCTCCCGTAGCAAGGTCTAATCAAAGAGGTTGGGTACCTCAATGATCATACCCCTCTTCCAGCCTTCTTGGGACTATCACTCCACATCGCCCCACCTCCCACCTAGAGGTATGGATGCATGTGATCCCTTTGCCCAATTGGTTCGAAATTCCCCCCCACTTGGTCTAGGAGGATCCATCGATCCAAATGCACAAGTGTTTAAAGTGTCATCATCAGTGTTCATGAGTGTCGTTCAGTGTCGTCGTCTCTTCAGTTCAGCTTCGACAAATCGACAATGTTGGTTATGATCAGGTTGTTCTGGTAATATTATGGTTTCATGGCATTCAGTTGATGTGATGTTGTACCTAGCTGTCGACTTATGTCATCGATAGTTCCATCAGGGTTTGGTCAACGACATGTGTTTTGTTGTTCGACTTTGCAGGATTTATCGTTGATATAGTTGATTATGTAAAAGGATTCAAGTTAAAGTACCTGGTCAACGACATAGTCTTGTCGTCATCACCACCAGTGTCAGTTTCAAATATGTGATGGTTGTTGTCGTGCAATGTTGACAAATTTCGCACAGAGACCACAAGGATGTACAAGGGTCGATCGTCTAGTAAAGGCTTTAGTTTCGTCGATGTCGCTTTGCAGAGCCTACATGGGTCTTGAAAAGTTTAAAGAAACTCTTTTACCTAAGCCTAGACCTAAACCCTAACTCCTAAGCTATCTTATTCATCATTTGTTTACCCTAAGAATCCTATGGGTTCTTACCTAAGACTAAAGCCATGCATCAAATCCTATACCTAAACCCTAAACCTATCATACTACTTTACCAAACCTGAGTTCCAACCCTAATCTAATGCATGATGACTAAACTTACGCTAAACCCTAGCCAAATCCTAAGCTAAATCAAAACCTATGTATTAAAATACATTCACAACCACATTACGTAAGTCCTAATCCTACATTAAAAACCCCTAAAAACTAACCCTAAGCCCAAGCAATAGTTCTCGGCCTTTGAAAATGTTTAAACATTACAATATAAAACAATACATAGTCCCTAATTGTTGGCATCTAACTGTGGCGGGACTGTGTCTATGTGAACACTGCGAATAACCGTTGGGAGACTAATCGCAGGTTACAAAACCGTGCGGAAAACAAAGTCAAGTGAGTAGGGCAGTAACTATCAACTATAATCGCGTCGGAGTAAGCTGCTAACGGTAGCCGTTGAACAGTGGTCACATGTAGATGTTAGCGCAAACCGCCACTGCCACTGTAAACTTAGTCAGTGGAACCACCGACATCCAAACCGCGGGTTTTGGCCAGCGCTCACATTCGCAGTCAACGACCTCCACACAGTTAGCGAACAGCTAACGGATTCAAAAATATCATATAGTCTATTTTGGGTTTTGTTGCGATTTTTGGTATTAAATCCATTCGAGGACCAAGCAACTTACCCTAGGTGGCAAAATCAAACCCTAACTCAACCTTCAAGTCAGCTTGTTCATCTCTAAATCAAGAAGAGGTGGTTTTTATGCATTTGCAGGCCTATAAAGGCAGAATTTTCCATTGGAGAACAAAGGAGTGGTTTTCAGTTTTCATGTGTAGGTTCTGGAGGATAGAGGCGAATTTTGTTTTCAGAGTTTCAGGAGCATCGAGAGTCGGATTGGGAAACCATAAGTGGCGTTGGAAAGATGGTTCAAAGAGCTATCTGATGACAGAGGTCAAAATTACCTGTGTGCAAGTTCAGTCTGACTAAATCATTGTGTAATCCACTTCTTCTCTCTCATTCCTAATAAAACAGTGGCGTTAAAGTACCTGGTCAACGACATAGTCTTGTCGTCATCACCACCAGTGTCAGTTTCAAATATGTGATGGTTGTTGTCGTGCAATGTTGACGAATTTCGCACAGAGACCACAAGGATGTACAAGGGTCGATCGTCTAGTAAAGGCTTTAGTTTCGTCGATGTCGCTTTGCAGAGCCTACATGGGTCTTGAAAAGTTTAAAGAAACTCTTTTACCTAAGCCTAGACCTAAACCCTAACTCCTAAGCTATCTTATTCATCATTTGTTTACCCTAAGAATCCTATGGGTTCTTACCTAAGACTAAAGCCATGCATCAAATCCTATACCTAAACCCTAAACCTATCATACTACTTTACCAAACCTGAGTTCCAACCCTAATCTAATGCATGATGACTAAACTTACGCTAAACCCTAGCCAAATCCTAAGCTAAATCAAAACCTATGTATTAAAATACATTCACAACCACAGTACGTAAGTCCTAATCCTACATTAAAAACCCCTAAAAACTAACCCTAAGCCCAAGCAATAGTTCTCGGCCTTTGAAAATGTTTAAACATTACAATATAAAACAATACATAGTCCCTAATCGTTGGCATCTAACTGTGGCGGGACTGTGTCTATGTGAACACTGCGAATAACCGTTGGGAGACTAATCGCAGGTTACAAAACCGTGCGGAAAACAAAGTCAAGTGAGTAGGGCAGTAACTATCAACTATAATCGCGTCAGAGTAAGCTGCTAACGGTAGCCGTTGAACAGTGGTCACATGCAGATGTTAGTGCAAACCGCCACTGCCACTGTAAACCTAGTCAGTGGAACCACCGACATCCAAACCGCGGGTTTTGGCCAGCGCTCACATTCGCAGTCAACGACCTCCACACAGTTAGGGAATAGCTAACGGATTCAAAAATATCATATAGTCTATTTTGGGTTTTGTTGCGATTTTTGGTATTAAATCCATTCGAGGACCAAGCAACTTACCCTAGGTGGCAAAATCAAACTCTAACTCAACCTTCAAGTCAGCTTGTTCATCTCTAAATCAAGAAGAGGTGGTTTTTATGCATTTGCAGGCCTATAAAGGCAGAATTTTCCATTGGAGAACAAAGGAGTGGTTTTCAGTTTTCATGTGTAGGTTCTGGAGGATAGAGGCGAATTTTGTTTTCAGAGTTTCAGGAGCATCGAGAGTCGGATTGGGAAACCATAAGTGGCGTTGGAAAGATGGTTCAGAGAGCTATCTGATGACAGAGGTCAAAATTACCTGTGTGCAAGTTCAGTCTAACTAAATCATTGTGTAATCCACTTCTTCTCTCTCATTCCTAATAAAACGGTCGCCCATCTTGAAAGCAGACCTAGAGACATAGTCCATCCGAGACGAACTCCGTAATCAATCTTGTTGTCTAGTATATATCTGTTTTCACTATTTTCACTTCTGTTTTGCATTTTCATTATGGTTTATCAGTTGTCGTAAAGTGTTCTGCTCCAACAGTTTTCCTCGATTTCCATGCTTTAAGCAATCATTCAATTCACTAATGGCTAATCAATTCTACATCAATTTTTAGTATATGGTCATATCAGATCATATAATTTGGTATCAGAGCAGGTTTCGTTTGTAGAAGTGCCATTGAATGTTAACCAGATCTAAATCGCAATGAGGAGAAGGAATCATTGAGTAGATCGATCCAGAGATTGGAAAGCAACAAGTCATTCAAAAATCGACCGTGTCAGGACCTGATGCAGGGGAAAACACTAAGACTAAGATGAGTGAGGAATAGTTTCAGTGGGCATTCTTAACTATGCAGCAGATGTTGGGAGAATTGTATGAAGACAAGAAAGCGAGAGATGCAGCTTCTTCTTCGAAGGCATCGAAGAAGGACAAAGGTAAAGGCGAAGAAGATTAACCTCATTCACCTCCATCATCTCCATCATCCTCTTCTTCTTCTTCAAGTGCAGCATCTGAAACAGATAAGAAACCTAAGAAATCATCTCTCTTGAAACTTGATGTTAAATTTGAGTTACCTGTTTATGATGGCAAAATGAATCCTGAAAAGTTAGATAACTGGATAAAGCAGTTAGAAGTGTATTGTCGCATTCAGAACATTTCTAAAGATAAAACTAAAATTTAGTTAGCTACACTTAGAATGGGGGGAACAACTTTAATCTGGTGGGAAAGAAAAACTCAGATAGATGTTAAGCGTACAAGAAAAGTTATCACTTCATGGTCTAAGTTTTTGAAAGCTCTTAGGAAACAGTTCTATCCTTTAGGATACATGCAGTAAGTTGTTATTGATTGGCAGCATCTGAGGTAACGTAAAGGTCAGAGTGTTTAGGAATTTACTCAGGAATTCAGGAAGAAAGCATTGGCGCTTGGTATTTTGTTGGATACACGTGAAACCTTGTTAAAATACATTGACAATTTACATTCATATTTGCAACATACTTTATTGATGTTTAATCCTGATGATTTTGACGAGGTGTGTGTTCAGGCGATACATATTGAATCAAGTGGCAGACCATTCAAGTCTTCATCTCGGTCATCAAAAGAGATGGAAAACAGAGATTCCAGAGACAGTAAGGGGAACATTTCGAAGAGAAAGAAATCAGCAATCATTCAGAAGGAAAGACCTACATGTTCTCATTGTCAGAGTATCGGTCATGATGAATCGAAGTGCTGGAAACTTCATCCAGAACTTAAGCCCAAAAAGTTCCTTAAGGCGAAGGATGAAAAAAAGGCGATTGCAGCAGTACAACAAGACCTTGGTTCAGATTCAGGTGATGAACAGAGAATAATCGCCATGGTTACGACAAGTAAAACTTCTGATACTGGTTCAAGTTCGAAATCTAATGTATCTTCTTCAAACATAAATCCTTCACATGAGGATAAACGAGTTGAACTCTTCCACATAAGGAAAAGATCTAAGCATACAAAGATTGACACAATGTTTGACAGGGGGTCACAAGGAAATTTAATATATGAACATATGGTTAATCAATTGGGATTGGAAACACGAAATCATCCAAGACCATACCCATTAGGTTGGATTAATAAATCAACTCAGATACATGTCACAAAGCAGTGTCAATTAAAATTTGCAATTACATCTAAGTACATTGATGAAGTGGAATTAGATGTGGTCCCAGTAGACATTTGTGGAGTTGTCTTAGGGAGTCCTTATCTTTATGATAGAGATGCAGTCTTTTACAGAAGATAACATAAATATCACCTAAAGAAAGAAGGGGTTGAATTTATTGTTAGGACACATAAAGTCAAATCAAACGTGGATTTAATTGTTTCAAATCAAGTTAAGTAGTTTATAAGTTCAAGTAAATATGTACTCATGGTTATTAAGGAATAACATAAGGTTGATTGTTCAAGATACGAGAATCAATTTATAGATCAATTGGTTAAGGTGGTTAGTTATTTTCCAAGAAGTCTTATTCATGAACAGGATAAGCAACATGAGATACATTTAATGTCCTACGAACATCTCTTAAAGATAGAATGAATTTCAATTGATTCATTCAACTGAATTCTAGAAGCTATCATCATCAACAGTGTATTGCAGGCAACGATACATGTGAGTCTAATTAGAGAATTGTTTCAGATGGTATGTTTATTTTCAGTTTCAGGGGTGCAAGTCAGTAATGGGGAAAGTCAGTGTCGCATTTCTTTAGTATTGCATCATCATTCCATGCTTTAAAAAGTAATGAAGCCTCTCTTCAAGTGGAGAGGAAGTCTATAAGTTTTCATGACAAAGCATTTTTGAACACAGATCTAAAGTTTCCTTACTAAGGTTTGAAAGTAATGCATTAACTTAAAGTGTCAGTCAATGGAAATATAAGTTAATAGACATAGTGATTCAAGTAAATCAACAATTACTTAGATACTTTCAAAATCAAAACTAAGTTGCAGCAGTCTTTACATCATAGCTGGATGAGTTTTGTGCAACAAGTTCACTTAGTAATCAGTCAACAGGAAAGTAAATCAGGTCAAGTAATTGATATGAAGTCAAAATCAAAGGAGTCTTTGAATATTTCAGTTATTTCGGAAAGTAGATTATTAATACCCATTAGATGTATTGAACAAAGTTCTACAAATACTGTTTTCAAAGATGTTTCTGAATCACTAACTCATGATTCTTCGTGGAAAGAATTCAATTTCCATGTTGATAACAGGTTGTTTGCCCATCATCGCAAGTTATTCATACTATGGATGGAAGAAACAGGTCACCGAATCAAAAGGTATCATGGTCAGCATCATCATGGTCATCATCTGCAGGTGATTGATCGAATGCATTGGTACATCGTCAGGTCGATATGGAAAGAGAGGGAGTTCTACCCTCGTCGACTAATTGTTTAGTCAAACTTTTGTGGTCCAAAAGCTTTCAAGTGGAGAGGAATGATCTAGGAGGATCCATCGATCCATATGCACAAGTGTTTAAAGTGTCGTCATCAGTGTTCATGAGTGTCGTTCAGTGTCATTCAGTGTCGTCGTCTCTTCAGTTCAACTTCGACAGATCGACAATGTTGGTTATGATCAGGTTGTTCAGGTAATGTTATGGTTTCATGGCGTTCAGTTGATGTGATGTTGTACCTAGCTGTCGACTTATGTCATCGATAGTTTTGCCAGGGTTTGGTCGACGACATGTGTTTTGTCATTCGACTTTGCAAGATTTATGGTTGATATAGTTGATTGTGTAAAAGGATTCAAGTTAAAGTACCTGGTCGATGACATAGGCTTGTCGTCATCATCACCAGTGTCAGTTTCAAAGATGTAATGGTCATCGTCGTGCAATGTTGACGAATGTCGCGTGGGGACCACACGATGTGCAAGGGTCGATCATCTGGTAAAGGCTTGAGTTTCGTCAATGTCGCTTTGCAGAGCCGACATGGGTCTTGAAAAGTTAAAAGAAACTCTTTTACCTAAGCCTAGACCTAAACCCTAACTCCTGAGCTATCTTATTCATCATTTGTTTACCCAGATAACCCTAATGCATTCTTACCTAAGACTAAATCCATGCATCAAATCCTATGCCTAAACCCTAAACCTATCATACTACTTTACCAAACCTAAGTTCCAACCCTAATCTAATGCATGATGACTAAACCTATGCTAAACCCTAGCCAAATCCTAAGCTAAATCAAAACCTATGTATTAAAATACATAAAAATACATTCACAACCACATTATCTAAGTCCTAATCCTACATTGAAAACCCTTAAAAACTAACCCTAAGCCTAAACAACAGCTCTCAACCTTTGAAAATGTTTAAACATTACAATATAAACAATACACAATCCCTAACTGCTAGCATCTAACCGTGGCGGGACTATGTCTATGTGAACACTGCGAATAACCGTCGGAGTTGACAGTCGGGTGCCTAACTACAGGTTACAAAACCGCGCAGAAAACGAAGTCATGTGAGTAGGGCAGTAACTGCCAACTGTAATCGCATCGGAGTAAGCCGCTAACGGTAGCTGTTGGACAATGGTCACATGCAGATGTTAGCACAAACTGCCACCGCCACTGTCACTGTAACTGCCAGTCAGCGGAACTATCGGCATCCAAACCGCAGGTTTTAGCCAGCACTCACATGCGCAGTCAATGACCTCCGCGTGGTTAGTGAACAGCGAATGGTTTCAAAAATATCATATAGTCTATTTTAGGTTTTGTTGCGATTTTTGGTATTAAATTCATTTGAGGACTAAGCAACTTACCCTAGGTGGAAAAATCAAACCCTAACTCAACCTTCAAGTCAGCTTGTTCATCTCTGAATTAGGAAGAGGTTGTTTTTATGCATTTGTAGTCCTATAAAGGCAGAATTGTCCATTGGAGAATAGAGGAGTGGTTTTTAGTTTTCATGTGCAGGTTCTAGAGGATAGAGGCGAATTTTGATTTCAGAGTTTCGGGAGCATCGGGATTAGATTGGGAAACTGTAAGTGGCGTTGGAAAGCTGGTTCAGAGAGTTATCTGATGACAGAGGTCATAATTACCTGTGTGAAAGTTCAATATGAATAAATCACTGTGTAATCCACTTCTTCTCTCTCATTCCTAATAAAATGGTCGCCCATCTTGAAAGCGGACCTGTAGACGTAGTCCATTAGGGACGAACTTCGTAATCAATATTGTTGTCTGTTATATCTGTGTTTTTGTTGTTTTCACTTCTGTTTGCATCTTCAGCATGGTTTATCAGCTGTCGTAAAGTGTTCTGTTCCATCAGCTTTACTTGATTTCCGTGCTTTAAGTTATCATTCAAATCACTAATGGCTAATCAATTCTACACCAGTTTTTAGTATATGGTCATATCAGATCACTACTGGAGGTCTTTGCATGAGTGGATGCCTCCACTCGGTCTCCTCTTGGCTTCTCCAGTTGTGGATGCTCCACAACCTCCTGAAGCTACTTCACTAATTGTGGCTCCTCCACAATTGTCTGAGACTTCTTCTAGCGCTGCATGTTGAGAGGTAATGTACTCTCCCTCTCAACCACCAAGTCTCCAACAGTTGCCTTGCTCCTCAAGGCTTTGCATGCATCTTGAACCTCAAGAGCACACAGGTTCCTGACTCGTGAACCGATCTGCCTCACCTGTCTCGTGGTGATGTGTCTAAGGAAAACCTTTCCCTTACTGAAGACTACATGATAGCCTTTGCCTTCCAGCATTGCAATCGATACCAAGTTTTTCTTCAATCCTGACACATACTTCACATCTATCAAGGTAGTGCGAGCTCCATGCTCCCTCTGAAAAGCAACCATACCTATACCTGAGACACTATACTTTTCCTTAGTACCCATCTCTATGAGTATCTGGAGGTCTTTCTCCTCCAAGGTACTGAACAAACTCTTATTGCTAGTGAAACCATGAATGCGATGAGGGTGAAATCTAACTCGAACTGTGAGGTGAGTGCCTCGCCTTCTGATCCTTCCAAGGATCCATTCTTGGATTTCTTTTATGGACAATTTGTTGCATAATGGCCCACCTCATGACAATGAAAGCACCGCACTTTCGATTTGTCAAACTTCTTCCCAAAATGGGAAGAACTCGATTTGGGATGAGAATCCTTCTCCTTCCCTTTCTTCGCCTTACTCGCTAAGTCGCAATTTTCTTCATCCTCCTTGGATGAAGAACCATCTCTGTTGCTGCTTCTTATCTCCTCCTACATCAGATCCAACCAAAGTCATTCCCAATATGGCAGTTTCTCTCTTTCATTTACCGAGTCTTGGTAGCTGAGCTAGCTCTTAGGAAGACCGAGGAGAGCAAGACTCACCATGTCATCATCGGCTGTCATGATCCCTACACTTCCAAGCTCATCCCTGCAGGTGGTGAGGTTGTTCAAATATGTAGAGATCATTTCGCCTTTTCTTTATTTTCTAAAGCCTGTCTTTCAGTGCCAGCTTCCTCTGATCGCTGCTATTCTGATATATATCCTTCAATGTTTTCCACATTGAAAACAATGTCTCCTTCCTGTGGAGACTCGAGACTATGTGGTCTCGAACTGCCTCAAGAAGGATTCTCCTCGCTCTAACGACACATTTCTTCCATTCCGCCAATTCTTGGGCATTAACAGCTGCTGGCTTGGGGACTTCTTGATCAATGAAGTCCTTCAATCTTTTGTCCTCTAATACTGCTTCCAGGATATATAATTCGAGTTGCCATCAAGGGCATACTCGAGTCTTAAACCATTGAACGCCATTGGTGAAATTTGAGATGTGATAAGAATTCGAATTCTATAATCAGGAACTTAAAACTTTGAACTTCTCCCTTCTTTGTATATTGTTCTTCACTTTGATCACCTTTTCTCCGAAACCATGTAGAATTTCCCATTGTAGATCAACAGATTATGCAATATACTAAAGCAAAATACAAGATCTACTTCTACAACAAACTTGCGGAAGCTTAATCGATTTTGAGCAAGATCAAATAGAACACATATAAATGAGAATGAGAAATCAATCACACATCAACACAGAAGAATACTCTGGGGAAAGCCTCAGCTAAAAACCCCGATCTTTGTAATATCATACAAGTGGAAATATGTCTGGATTACACAAAGCTTTAGCTCACAAGCTATCCAACTCTTAGTACAATCCTACAATGCTGCTCATAGACAGTCAAAGGCTTCTCACAAACCTTCTCCTCTACCCTCCAAGCCTCCTATTTCCTTGCGTAGTTTCTCATGGGGTCCAACGCTGCCACCTGTGTGAAATTACCTCTCACACAACACATTAAACTCAAAAGTAACTGCGTAGTCTTGAAGGAGATAATTCCTTCTGCATGGATGAGTTTTCTATATAGGAAAAATCCTCCAACTGATAGTACACTGTCCCTTCTTCTGATCTCAATTGGGTCTCTAACTGAACTGACATGCATGAGTTATTTATGAGAGAATATTCAGTTATCTGAAGTGCAGTAGTTACATGCATGCATGCATTAACTAACTGAACTCACAATTAGTTCCACAAAACTGTTGGAACTAATCTAACTGGACTTAACTCAGTTAACTGAGCTAACTAATTACAACTCAAAGTACAACTCATCTTGATCACTTTAATTAAGGGATAACTTCTTCAATCAAAGGGAAAACTGTTGCATGTCTTCACATAGACTTCATGTTTGATTTTCTCCAACTAATTAACTCAAGATGAATTAATTAATTATTTTTCAAACAGCTCCTAAGATCAAATTCGAATTTTGATTCTTAATTTTAGTTCAGGGACTAACTAAAATTGGAATGTATCCTGAAATTCTATTTATAGCAATGCTATTTTAGCATTTCTATTTTATCATTCCTTGTTGCTATTTCCAACACTAATATCTGAATGCTATTTTTAGCAATGCTATTTATAACATTTCTATTTTTAGCATTTCTTATTGCTATTTTCAACACTCCCTCTCAACAAGAAAGGCATTCAACTCGAACCCGATCCTCAACCTTTGGAATGTTCTGCATGCAACACTTCTCCCTAGTGTTGTTGCTCCGGCAACTCTAGAAACAAAAAAATATCCAACCTGAATCAGAATGATGCCTCTATCATCAAAGTCTCTGACTGTTATTGCCTTTGTCGACTAAAAACTCTACACCTCTGTGCTCTTTAGTATCTGACTGCTCTAGCCTCTATCACTTTGATCTATGACATCAATCAAACTGATTCCTGCTGCTGCATCCGTCCTGCTGCTAGTCCTATCTCCGAGCACTGCATCCGCACTACACCTCCTCTCATCATGTTGCATCGTGTTGCCCACTATTGCACTGCAACTTAGTTACTGAGAAGTAAGTAACTGATCTCCCAACTGACCTCCCTGTTGGGCTAGAAACATCCTCTAATGCTGAAGCTTCCTCTGCCGCTCCATCCGCATCTGTCTCTACCCACTTAGCCAGTCTTGCTACTCCTCGTCAGGGCTGCCGTAGCATGGTCTAATCAAAGAGGTTGGGTACTTCAATGATCTTGCCCCTATTCCAGCCTTCTTGGGACTGTCACTCCACATTGCCCCACCTCCCACTTAGAGGTATGGATGCATTTGATCCCTCTACCCACTTGGCTTGAAATTTTCCCTTACTAGAGGTCTCTGCATGAGTGGATGCCTCCACTTGGTCTTCTCTCGGATTCTCTAGTTGTGGTTGCTCCACAACCTCCTGAAGCTGCTTCACCAATTGTGGCTCCTCTACAATTGTCTGAGACTTCTTCTGGCGCTGCTCATCGAGAGGTAATGTACTCTCCCTCTCAACCACCAAGTCTCTAACAGTTACCTTGCTCCTCAAGGATTTGCATGCATCTTGAACCTCAAGAGCATACAGGTTCTTGACTTGTGAATTGATCTGCTTCACCTGTCTCATGGTGATGTGTCTAAGGAAAACCTTTCCCTTACTGAAGACTACATCGTAGCCTTTGTCTTCCAGCATTACGATCGATACCAAGTTTTTCTTCAATCCAGGCGCATAATTCACATCTATCAAGGTAAGGCGAACTCCATGCTCCCTCTGAGAAACAACTGTACCTACACTTGAGACAATATACTTTTCCTCATTACCCATCGCTATGAGTATCTGGAGGTCTTTCTCCTCCAAGGTATTAAACAAACTCTTATCACCGATCATGTGGAATGAAGCTCCACTGTCAAGAAACCAACTGCAACCCATCATCGATGAAACCATGCATGCGATGAGGGTGAAATCCAACTCGAACTGTGAGGCCAGTGCCTCACCTTCAGATCCTTCCAAGGATCCCTTCCTGGATTTCTTTTGTGGACAATTTGTTGCCTAATGGCCCACCTCATGACAATGAAAGCATCACACTTTCGATTTGTCAAACTTCTTCCTACCATGGGAAGAACTCGATTTGTGATGAGAATCCTTCTCCTTCCATTTCTTCGCCTTACTTGCTAAGGCTCAATTTTCTTCATCCTCCTTGGATGAAGAACCATCTCTAGTACTTCTTTTTATCTCCTCCTGCATCAGATCCAACCAAAGTTGTTCCCAATCTAGCAGTTTCTCTCTTCCATTTACCGAGTCTTGGTAGCTATGCTAGCTCTTAGGAAGACTGAGGAGAGCAAGACTCACCGTGTCATCATCGGTTGTTGTGATCCCTACACTTCCAAGCTCATCCCTGCAGGTGATGAGCTTGTTCAGATATGTAGAGATCATGTCGCCCTTTTCACACTTGATTTTCCAAAGCTTGTATTTCAGTGCCAGCTTCCTGTGATCATTGTTGTTCGGATATAAATTCTTCAGTTTTTTCCACATTGAAAACGGTGTCTCCTTCCCATGGAGACTCGAGACTATGTGGTCTCAAACTCCCTCAAGAAGGATTCTCCTCGCTCTAGCCACACATTTCTTCCATTTCGCCAATTCTTGGGCATTAGCAGCTGCTGGCTTGGGGACTTCTTGATCAATGAAGTCCTTCAATCCGTTGTCCTCTAATACCGCTTTCATGCAATCCTTCAAAGCTATATAATTTGAGTTTCCATTAAGGGCATACTCGAGTCTTAAACCATTGAATGCCATTGGTGAAATTTGAGATGTTATAAGAATTCAAATTCCATAATCGGGAACTTCAAACTTCGAACTTCTCCCTTCTTTGTATATTGTTCTTCGCTTTGATCACCTTTTCTCCGCTATCATGTAGAATTTCCCTCTGTAGATCAACATATTATGCAATATACTAAAGAAAAATACAAGATCTACTTCTACAACAAGCTTGCGGAATCTTAATCGATTTTGAGCAAGATCAAATAGAACACATATAACTGAGAATGAGAAATCAATCACACATGAACATTGAAGAATACTCTGGGGAAATCTCCTCAGCTAAAAACCCCGATCTCTGTAATATCATACAAGTGGAAATATGTCCGGATTACACAAAGCTTTAGCTCATAAGCTATCCAACTCTTAGTACAATCCTACAATGCTGCTCATAGACAGTCAAAGGCTTCTCACAAACCTTCTCCTTTGCCCTCCAAGCCTCCTATTTCTTTGCACAGTTTCTCCTGGGGTCCAATGCTACCACCTTGTGAACTTACCTCTCACAGAACACATTAAACTCAAAGTAACTGTGCAGTGTTGAAGAAGATAATTCCTTCTGCATGGATGAGTTTCCTATATAGGAAAAATCCTCCAACTGATAATACATTGTCCCTTCTTCTGATCTCAACTGGGTCTCTGACTGAACTGACATGCATAAGTTATTTATGAGAGAATATTCAGTTATCTGAAGTGCAGTGTGTGGGGTCGTTAATATGCCATGATTATTGTCACTTGTGAACGTTTATTCCACCCATTTCCACCATTCTTCATCATGTCATTTATTATAATTTATCATTTAAATCCATTTTATAAATGATTTATGCTCTCATGGATGAATATTATTTATTCTCCTTTATTTCTAATAAATTGATTATATGCATTATTTTACCAATGATAGTTCTAATAAGTTGGTTATAACATTATTCACCATTTTTAGCCTCCAAGGTAACTTCCAGATTGAAGATTTGATTTTTAAATCAGCCAACTCAGAAATTCGCTGGTTTAAGGAGTGAAAGTTTTGCGGTTAAGATTCTAAGCAAATGAAGACGAATTTGGAAAATCCGAAACATGAGTTTTGTCTAGAACGGGCCCAATTATCTTCTTAAAGAACAGTTTGCCCAAATTCGGCCTATACAGGGAGACACGTAGGGTTCTTTGAGCACGATTTTATGAGATTTGTTGTTGCGGCCGCCCTCCAAATCTTAGCTGCAAAGCCAAATACGCCTTGTTCTTGTTGATCAAATGGTTAGAATCAATCCAATTTTGTAAAAGAAATCATGATTGTAATTATCTATGCTCTCACCTTTCTCTATTTAATGAAACCAAAGATCAGAGGATGGGGGGATGGAGAACGACTGTTTTTATAATTCTAAGTTTCAGAACCAACTTTGATCATGGAGTCTTGTTGAGATCTGATTTTGTATACTTTTGTTAATGCAATCAATATAAAGGATTTGGTGTTCAATTCGTCCCTGTATCTGAAGTAAGTTACGGCGGTGCCATTGGAAGCTACGGGCCCGGCTCCAACAGACACTTGCCGTTGTATTGTTATACGGTAAATTGTGTTTGGTTTGCTTATTTCTGTTGTTTCAGCAATCTGATATATCTTTCATGTGATAGACTATGCTTTATACTTAATATCTGAATCTGAATAAGTTCTTTAACTCATGTCTCTGTATTACGCAGAGTGAATCTATTTGAATTGCATCTATTTCCATAGCAAGATATTTGTATAAATGTTATCATCATTGGATTCATATAAAATAAGTATTTGCGAGGCTTGAAGACAATATTACTTTGTTCAGAAACATAATCATATCATTCGTTATTCTCAGATTGCTATAGTAGTATAGAACATGTACATACGGATGATGATTTGCTGTCTACTTGTACAAAAGATTGCTCTTTCTTTGTATGTAAGTTGATGCCAAGAATTGAGAGTGTTGAACTCGCGAGATTTAGTTCTTTTGATCGCTGTTTCATTCACTGCTGTTCTATTTCCTTTTACTTTCTGCTGTCCATTTACTTGCATGTATTGTTTTGGTGTGAGAGAAGGTCCAAGGCTGTCGTGAGCCTCAGCAAATGCTACCATGCTCCCAGATCCATGGTCCATACTCTATTCCATCAATTTCTAGAGGAAAGAGTTATTGTTACTATATCCTCGATTGATGATTGATTGAATGAATGATTTAGTTTAAGACATTTCAGTTTCTTGTTGTTTCAATTAGATTTCTTTTTCAAGCATTCATTTACT